>JAPSES010054664.1:0-33634 GCA_029822895.1 Maxillicosta whitleyi | reverse complement strand
TTACTTCATCATTACATTAGTACCATTACTTCATCATTATATTAGTACCATTACTTCATCATTACATTAGTACCATTGCTTCACCATTACATTAGTACCATTACTTCATCATTCCTTACATTAGTACCATTACTTTATCATTCCTTGCATTAGTACCATTACTTCATCATTAGTAGCATTACTTCATCTTTCCTTACATTAGTACCATAGACCACATTGGACCTGAGATTGTTGACTCACTGTAACTGTTGCTGTCATTGTCTTGTAATATGTCCATGGACCAAAAATAGTCACTTGCCACAGAATTAGCACAGGGCCTTTATGGGTTTAGTCATTAAACTCTGCCAAGTACTGTTCCATTCTACAAACCCACATACTCCCTGCTGCACATGCTCTGTTTTGTCAAGGTCAAAACTGGATGTTTCAGCACAATTATGAATCACATCTTCAGTATGACATGTTCATATGGACTTGATGATAATATTTAAAATTGTGTAAAATTTTAAGGATGTCTGACTTGTTTCCACTACTGTATGTTTTCTCATCTTTGTTCTTGGACGGTCCAAAATCATGTGTGTACACTGGGTTACAACACAGGCTGCATCTGTAAAGTTTCCATACAAATAACATCACACTGGCCTTTTAATGTGATATTCAAAGTATGACAAGGACCATGAGGACATTTTTTATTAATCTGGTGTGTAAATGAGGCTTGCCACCAGCCCCTCTGTTGGCCCGGAGTCTCCACCTCCAACAGGTGGCTGCTATTTTCTAAGTGCTTATTACGACCTTAGGCTAGAGAGTCTAAAAAAAGGTTTTCTGCATCATGATATTACTTTTCATTCCATTTCACATCATTTCATTCATTGTCAGCTGTCACATTTATTTTATGCAGACCTCATTTGTCAGTTTTCTCTTACAAATCCGTATTTCTCCTCACTCTCTACCTACGAGACAGATAGAAAACTGTCTTGTGGAAGTATTGCAAACAGAGTCCGTACTCAGACGTGTGCAGAGGGCGGGATTCCATGTGAGGCATGCTCTCTCATATGTGTTCATTTATTGCCGTGACATTGGTATGTTGCTGTCTCTCTTGTGGTGTCTGACACTCTGTTGGCTTAAAAAAAGATTCCTATTGGTGCAAACATCTGCTGCTGACAATGGACACGATGGGACACATGCAGCCACAGATACTTATTTGTTAATACAGACAGCACTCCCATCGCTTATTCCCTCTTCATTCATTATTATGTATCTGTCCGAGCTGTGAGAGACACAGGACCGTTGTATGTGATCATGAGCTCCACAGAGGCAGAGGTAAGTTTATATTACATTTTACAAATATGTGATTGATTCATCATCCATTAGATCAACCTCCAATTTAGTCATTCTGTCCTGATTTATAAATACAGTGACAGTGTTTGCAGCGACCTTTGAGTCAAGTATCCAATATTTTTCCACCATAAATCTTGCTAGAGGCTGTTTTCCAAGTGTTGGAGTGGTTCATTTTGCTATTTTGTTTGTCTTTCAACATTTGTATTCAGCTGTGATTTAAGGTTTCTGTATTAGTTGTTGAATAATATCATTTTCTGAAAGCTCTTGACTCAGATGTAAGTGGGCTGAATCGATACAACTAAACCAACTTCTGTATTACGTGTCATCAGGGGACATTCATCTGATAGCACTTATTCTTTACTGAGCTTTGTTTGCCTTGTTTTATGTTAGTCCAACTACCATACAACGCTTTAGTCAAGTACAGTTTTCTTAACGTGGGAGAGCAGAGTTACACATGAGAAATAAAATACATTCAAGAAATGGTCTTATTTCACAGAAAAATACAGAAATGATCTGGCTGCTATTACTTATCAGTGGCACTGAAGTGCCAGTCACCATCTGGAAACTGGAGCTGTCCATTAAGCATCTGCTGATTCCCGACTTTCTTCATCTAATGTTTTAATCATAACTCTCTCTTGGGGCTGAGTTTTGTTGCAATCTAATATGATACAAAATACAAATCTTACATAGTATTTATTTCTATTAAGATGTTAATGTCTATGGAATGGTGTCTGATGTTGCCCTTATGAGGATGAATATTAGAAAATACTCTGCTGTCTGCAGATACTGTACAATGTTGAGGACAACTAAAGGTACACTTGCCCATAAAGTTGAAATCATTTTGTTTTCAGACACATGCTTTTTATTCCTATTACACACATCAGTAATTGCCTTTGACCAGGTGATTACCTTCTGAGTTTCAGTTGCACTTAATTTTTCAAGAGTAAATCACCCTGCCACAATCATTTCATGAGAAGAGGTAACAATATTTAATTCTGTCTTAATGGGAAACAGTGTAGTTGACCATGGAAGGTCATCAATGATAAATTATTCAAGTCAAACTACTTTGTCAGTCAGTCATTTATCTCCTGAACGGCTTTATCTTCACTAGGGTTGCGGGGGGTGCTGGAGCCTATATGGGCGAAGGCAGGGTTCACCCTGGATGAGTTGACCTGCATTGTTCTCACTGTAAAATTCATATCCTGGACATTTAGTGGAAGGTGAACATTAATATATGAACAGTAAACTAGAATATTCTTTAACAGTAATGTATTCAAGAGAGACTTATTCTCATGAATTTTACATTCAGAAGTGCAATTTTCATGATTATAAAGCAACAGTTTTAGGGTTTGTCAGAAGTCATTTAATGAATGTGCTGGCCCTTTAAATACACATGACTCCACCCCCTCCAGGTTGGTGCCTGTGCTGCTCTGTCAGCCACTTGTTTTTGTCAATACAACCAACAACTGAACATTTTAGGTAATCAGCTCTACGTTTGCATGTATTTTCAGTTTTTACTACAACTGCTGCTGACAAACAATTATGTCGTACTCAGAGAAATATTCATTGAAAGTCTGGACCTCATATGTGCAAATGTTGTGACATAACTATAGACATAACAAATTAAGAAGGAATTAAAATGGATTGTAGAATTAACTTGATTTTTTCCAAAATGAATATAAAGATAGTTTTGCAGAACCTGGACGGATCCAATTCAAACTTTATGAACTATTAGGGTCCAAATACACAAATCAATGAATTAACCAAAGACTAATTAAAGTGGGTTTAAATAAATATGAGCCTTTTTAATAGAAATACCTGCAGTGCCTGTAATACTTCATAACTGGGTGTTCTTCAAAATTTTTTTTTTTTGTTTTTATCTACAGATGAATCTCTCGATATTCATACTGCAGGTAACATTTTTTGCCCATGTGTGACCTGGATCTGATCCAATGAAGACAGTTTGAACAGCACAAATCAGATGTTTCCAAATCTGACCCAGGCCACTTTCATATGTGGGCTTAAATCCGATGCGTCTGAGCAATGTGACTTCAGTCTGAGCAGCCAGGTCGCATTTATTGACCTTTCCGACATCATTTAAATGTGATATACATCATAATTCTGCGTCCCAAGAGAAGAAGCATTGGGAAAAACACATGTACTTCTGTAAACACAGTGTGTGCCTGCGTGGTCACGTATCACGTCAGGAACTTTTTTGTGCACGTAGATCAATTCAGGGTCACATTCAGTTGAATACTCATAAACAGAAGTTGAATTTAATGCATAATATAAATTAGGACACAAAACAAATCCAAATTGTCCATTAACACCTGTTGTGTGAACATAGTTTAGGCTTCGCTTGGCTGTTTATTCATATTGCAATGATAAAAGCATGTCTTCGTGTTGGAACCATTTTTAGTGATGCTTTTATTTGCACAGTTGTGTAAGAGTTATTCAATAAAATGATTTAAGACCTTCTTGACTAATATAAGTGTCACAGTTGTGTATTATATTCTCTTTAGAGCTTGTGTAAATGTGTTCTGGATAAAATTAGAAATTGAGTTCTAATCATAAAGCATAAACTGAAAGCAAGGACAGATGAGGCTTCTTGGAGAACAAAGATTTTTTTTTTCCTAATTACTGAAGAAGTCGCAGGGGTGAGTTTCAAGGAACCAACAAGCTCCCACTGGTTATAATGAAACCTTCTGGCGGTATGAGTGTGCATGTGGGTGTTGTTATAATGAAAGAGGATGAATCATGGGTTAAAACTTGTAAGGTTTTCTACTACAATTGCTCAGGTCTGGAGTGTGGGCTTCTTTCCAGGTCTAGTGTGTAGGCTGCTGTGATGACACACTGTGTGGGGGAAGAATCCCAGGTTGTTCAAGGAAAAGCCTCTCCAGAAACTTTCAAAGTAGCCATTATGGTGTATCCTCTATTTGTGGCCCGAATTCTTGGCAGATGATATTTATTTCTGTTTTCGTGGGTAATGTGGAATTGTAGGTATTTCGGAGTTTACTGTAGATATTCAAAGTGTGATATCACTTTAAGCCTTTTCCTGGTGGAGCTACAGTTAAGCTTTATAGCAGAAAACAACAGTAAATGTCAATCACAAAATAAGCTTTTTACTCTTGGATCACTTTTCGCTCTATTATTGTTCAGCAGTCACAGAGTCCAGTGATATTGCTTCCAATTTGACAGAAAGCCCACAGACAATAACAATCCCTGTCTCGACAACAAAGCGGAGGTTTTGTTCATTTTGTGCTTTTTCGTTTTAAGAATAAGGCTACATAATTTGACTCATACATAAAATGATTAGTGAATTATCCAATCTGCATTTTCTTATTCAAGACTGCTCCTTCTTTAACTTAATTGAAATGAAAAAGAAAAAGACGTTTGAAATTTAATTTTCAAAATCTGCCCCAGCAAAAAAAAAAAAAACAATAAAAAATTCCAAAATACAAAAGCATTAGTAAAATTCATTTTAAGAATGTGCCTGCGTTATGCAACTCATAAAGTCTGCATTCTCATTTTCTTTTTCATGGTGAACATTTAATGACACAATCAAAAACAAAACAGAGGACATTGCTTTTTCATTTTCATGGTCTGACCTGCAAAAAACCCACCAGAATTCGAAAATGCATTTGTAAAGTAAGTCGCGCAGGACAACAACATGAGCAGCAGCTGCAAATGAAAGTGAAAAATTACAACATGACTGAATGGAACACACAAAATTAACTCAAAAGAACAGTCAGTAGCGGGTGTGACCCCCACAAACATCCACACAGGCAGTACAGCGTCTCCTCATGGGCATGACTAAGCATCTTAGGTTGTCTTGGGGATGCGGTCACCATGGCGATCCTGATGAGGTGTTGTCACTCTTTAGTGTCCTGGATGTGGTTGGTCATTAACAGTACATGTTTCATGGTGCCGCTGTATCAGTCTGGCGATGCTGGATGTACTACACCCAGAACGGTGAGCCACTTGCTGGGCACTTACTCCCACCTCTACCATACCCAGGGCCCTGCTCCATTGTTCAGTTGACAGACATGGCATTATGACACTTACAAATGTTTTTGTGCGGCTTTTATCATGCCTTTATACAGGGAAGACAACCACTCCTTCATCTCACCCACTGTACTTGCACAACTCCTAATCCCATATGTTGTACTCAATATGGATTGATGACAGTCCAACTCACACTGGTGACTAACATGATGATCATTCATGTGTAACAAGGTACGAATTGTGACCCCAATGGTCACTTCAGAACTCAAATTGGACTAAATTGGACAAGCAAAAATGAACCAAAATGTAGAGCGTGGTGTTTTCATTGCCTCTGAGTGTATTTCATTGCGGTAATAAGTGAAAATGTAGTGGTGCTTGTCTGTGCAGTTTCACAACCTTTGAAATGAAACATATATTTAGAAATTGTAGTTATCTTATGGGTAATGTGAGTCATTTTTGTCTTTTAATGGCTTGTTTGTCTATGGAACACATGTAATTGTGTTTTCAAAGACTGTTTTGTAAGGGTTTATTTATGTCTCCATCACTCCAGCCCTGTTTTGTGTTGAGATGCATTAGTAGTAGCTTTTATGTTGTAGATTACTAAATAAATCCACAGTTCTATCTCAGACCCAAGATGAAACACAACACGGAAAATCATTTGACCTAGACATGAAAGACTCTCTCTGTAGGATATCACACCATTAGAGAAGGATGGAGTACAAAAAGTAGGAGCATGAGCAGGGAAGGTTCCTGCATTGAACATGGTCGTGATGGATCTGAGATAATTTGACAGAAACGAACCAGAGGGCACACAGTGTAATTTGAGCCAGGACAAAATACTCAATAAAGCATTAAAAAAGTAATTTGCCTCAACCTTCCCTCTCATTTAGGTGTAAATTTATTCTGGAGTTTGTGAAAAATAATTTTACTCCATAATAGTACACATATTGAAATGAACAATATTTCACCAGTTTTCCAAGTCAGCGCAACACACATCCAGATCAGGTCTTTTTAGATTTATAAGGTCAAAATTGTTGTTATTTTCACATGTCTCTGCTTTATTTACTTGTTAGACTTGGGACCTCTAATAAATAAAAGTAACAATTAAAACATCAACAACAGACAGACTTATAAAACACCTACAAAACAATACCGAATCTTCTTATACAGTCGTTTTTTGGGGGCTTTTAGACACAGTACGGCCTGTAACATTTATACATCACTTGGATTTTATCCTTTGGAAATTGTTGTGTTTGGAATAACTGATAAATACCATATCAGTGTGTGTAAATTTGTTTTTCATGTTGATCAGATGAATGGGTAATAGCTGTAATTAAAGGGTCAGTGTGTAATATTTAGTGACATCAAGGAGTGGATTTGTAAATTGCACCACTCAGCTTCAAGTTGCTGCTTAAAATAAAAATAAAATAAAAAAAAAAAACTGGCATTTCATACATTATTAACTCCGCTCTACACTAAAACATAGGAGGTTATATAAGTGCACCTTAATGGTGGATGCTATACCAGCTCTAAACAGTGAAGAAAATATGAGCAAGTCTGAAAGAGTAGGAACAGCCTGACCACATGGATGAGATCCACAGACTCTGTACATATAAATTATTCTTTTTTTAAAGTAAATAAAACAATGATTCTTATTTTCATTTAATTATACAGTAAGAAAACACAAATATGGGTATTATATTCAATTTGTTCAGTTAGATTCCCTTAAATCCCACACATATCCTGGAGCTTTACAAACAGTCAATGACTTTTATTATGATGTGAATGGGAGTAAAATAAGGGAAGCAGTGATGACAGAAAATAGCCACATGTAGCAGTTTTCAATAGGCCAGATTAAGTTAATTCAGTGATACCTATTGAGATTGAAAGGTTTCTTTAAATTTTGAGATATGGAATAAACTGCAACCTCATGAAGAAAAAAATCCCATATTGGATTATCTCATATGTATGCTGATCATGCTCATGAGCAAAGAATCTCAGCTCAGTTGGAGCAATTATCCAAAGGTCAGACATGTCCTCTTCTCAGTGTCTTTTATTTCGAGTAAATGATTTTACTTTTAGTTTGACTTCACTTTTGTCTTTGATATTCTTGGTGCAAACTGACAACCTGGCAGAAACAGGAGACAACATAAAGGAGAGGATCGACAAAGGGGAGACACAGTCAGGAGGACGGCAGCAGTAACAAGTGATGAAGCAAGCAAACCTCAGCAGGGATAGAGGAGTGGGGAGAGGGAGTCAGACGGTGAGAGGAGGCACAAACAGAGACAAAACTAAACACAGGAGTAATGTCAATCCATCTATAGATCGAGGGGAAGCAGTGATTCTCCCAGGAGGGGGTTTACTGTGTCTGGCCTCCCTCCCAGTGTAGGTTATCTTCCTGGATTGGCAGCTCCTTGGGAAACTCAGCGTCTAACTACGCCATTCTCTTTGTACATTTGGCATCTCTTTGTCCTTCGTTTGCCCTGGTTTCAACCTCTCATCCCTCTTTCTGCCTCCTCATCCACACTATCATTTTACTCCACCTGGTGTGACTCCATTAGATTACATTTCTCCTTTTTATTTCATTTATGTCATATTTATTATAGTCAGAGGTTACTAAACTTTTTCACCTCAAAACCCAAAAGAGAAATTAAGTATTTATTAACTCTTTAGGTGCAGATGTTTTTGTTTTGTTTTTATCCCCAAAATATTCAATTTTCATTTCAAAAAGCTGATTGTTTTATTCAATGTTGCTTGTTGCAATACTGCATCTTTGGCACTTAAATAGTTAACAATAAGTACACAGTCAATTTCCATACACTTACTTCCATTATCAGTGTGCTTTACTGGTTAGAAACAAGTACGAGGTGGAATTTCAGAGTATCAGTCACAGCAACATAACATCAATGATTTCTTCTTATTTAGTTATAAGTAATGTTGACTATTAACCAGCAGTGACTAACAAACACACACCATTTCAAACTAAATGCTCACTTACACGAACATGACTGACTTTTTTAATATTTCTATCACCTTTATCCTATTAATATACTCTTGACCATCCCCAATATTGACAATGCTTTGAAAATCTATCTAATGAGTTTATTCAGTGCCTCCAGTGTTAAACAACACCCTGCATAAATCCCACTAAAACATCTTCTGTGTAATCTTCAGTGGCTTTGGTGAAGCCAGTAGTTAGAAATGACTAAAACATTTTGACCTGATAAATCTGTGTAAACCATGGAAAACCATGGATTTATTGTTTGACCTTTAGAATATTAAAACAAAGAGAAAGTGTCTGTCACATAGTGATGGCCAAAATTAGTCATATTTAAGAGGATCCTCATGTTTTTCCTTTTGAATTGGCCATTAAAGTACCCATAAAATGAATAACATCTAAAAAGTCATCATTATGCTCAATAAGCCATAGCACAGAACTATAATAAGGAGATTTAGGCCATTTTGTTACAGAAGAAAGCTAGGCCTTTTTTTTAATTTTTTTTTTTTACTATCAATGTCACATAATCACATTCCTTCACAAAAGAAAGCAAATGATCTGTGGTTATTATGTGATTGTGTTTAAAGTGGTGGTGTGGTGAGTTGTAGAACATAGCTGTAATTCTTTGGAGTGTATGAGACCTATCCTGCTCACTAACAAAATAATAAAAGTGGATAAAACCAGCAGGATTCACTTGATCTAATATTTGTTGTGCTCAGAGCAACCTTCTGCATGTTTCATGAACATTATGAAATGAAATCACGTCTTGGAGGCAGCAAAACAGTTAATATTTGCAAATTTGTCAGGTGTTATAATTTTGGCCACCACTATTTCTTTAATCTGTATTTTTGCCAATCAAAAATTTTATTGTTTGAGCTTTAGAAAACCCCCCAGAAAAACTGGTTTATCACATAGTTTAAACAAAATAGCACAATAGAGGGTAAACAGCTGAAGTACAAGAAAAATATTGTAGATGAGGAGTGTCAAATATACAGTCCATGGGCCAAAACTGGTACGCTAAAGGTTCTAATCTGGCCCATGGGATTAATTTTTGAAATTGCAAAAATTAAACTGAGGACATTAACAGTCTAGAGTGTCAAGCTAATTTTAGTTCATAGGCCACAAGCAGTCCAATTTGATCTCAAGTGGGACAGACTACAAAAACAATAGCATAGTAATAACTAGGCATGGGAATCCAGAACCAGTTCTTTTTGACAATCAGTTCCCAATAGCTCAATTCCATGGAGTCGTTTGCCTGCCTGCTTTAATGATATCTGCTTGTTGATCCTGCCTTCATTGCACATGTGCGATGACATCACATGTACACTGCATTGTTTTGGTTTAGAATGTAACCAACATGGTGTATAGGCAGAAATGCCTAGCTGGCTATATTTCATATGAAAAGATGACACTAGGGCCACTTTTACCACTTGCAAAGCTTCCATTTCTTCAATGGGGGGAAAATACCTCTAATACGAACCAGGCACACTGCTACATGTTATTGTTATTTGTGCTGTATGTGTGCGATTTTCTGGTCTGAAATGGAAATATAAAAGAAAGTTAATGCAAACAAACCCGTTTGGTCTCTTTTATTCCCAAACCCAATGAGCATTAATGAGAGAACTGATAAGGAATCAGATCGATAAGCAGAATAATGGAATCCGAATCATTAATTTCTTATTGCTTCCTATCATTAGTAATAACTCCAAATTCCAAACTCCAGAATTTTAACAATATTATGCCTATTTGTAGATCTGCTGTAATCTGTAATGAATATGTAAAAATGATGATTAGAGGCAAAATATTGTTGAAATTGTTATTATTTTTCTGAAGGTTCAGGTTTTTAACATTTTTATGAAGGGATAGTTTGTAAGTAAAAATGCACTAGCACTAACACAAACAGAAAAAAATGGAGTTGTCATTATTCCATTGTAAGTTATTGTTTTCTTCTTTTACTGTTCTGGCCTGCTTGAGATTAAATTGGGCTGTATGTGGCCCCTGCTGTATGATCAAGGAAGGTGGGGGTTGGGACTCGGTAAAAGTGTGACGTGGTTGTTGCCACCTGTGCCCAGCTGCTTGCAGTGACCCCCTCTGTGTCCTGCTGGGAACTAGAAGGGCTGGTCTCTGTAATTGTATGCAGAGCCTACACTCAGACCTGCTTTACATTTGTTTAATTGATTATTAATTCAAATTCTAAATGCCACCAGTTTGAGGTGGGAGATGTGGAAGGAAGTAAATCACTCTCTCTGCGCTTGTCAGTCTGGGTTTTTCACATACTCCCTGTCCATCTGTTTCCCAGTTTTACAAAGCCACCCTGATACTCCTAGTGCTAATAAAGTCTGTACGTCCTCCTGCTTCTTCCAGGGATAACACTGCAGTAGTGGAATGATCCTGCAGAAAGGCTTTGACGAGCTTATGCAGGATCACCTGTCAACCATGCAATGTTCATGGATGAAATGATAAGTGTGCCTGTATGTGTTTCACTGATGATGTCCCGTGTGTATTTGTGTGTGTTCTCAAACGTGTGGCAAGTAATGAGCTGACAGATGGTGCACACTCCAGGGTTCGGTGGTGCACACAAGCCAAAACAGGAGATCAGTGAAAGAAATTCTGACAGAATTGCACTGGTATGTTTGTTCATCACATATGTGCATGTATGTGTTCAGGAATGCATGCAGAGTATAACAAAAAAACTACCTTGCACACTTTATGCACACTAGACAGCGTTAGTGTATGTGACTACACTTATGTGTTTATTAAATCTAGAGCATAGCTGGGAGGTAGTCAGGTTTACAGATGCATAAAGCTAGAAAGATTGTACCCTCAAATGACACATATTCAGTAAATATGCATGTGCATGCTAATCTATAAGTGTATACTCTGCACATGCATACTCCAGTCATTCCACATCATCTGTTAACCATTCCACCACTCCAACAGGCTTCTTTATTTTTCTTTCACATCTCTCTGGGTTAGATTAATTTCCATGTTTAAGGTGACTGTCCTGCAGTTTCAACTAAATGAGCTTCAGCTGGCAGGTACTTGCTTTGACATTATATTGTAAAACACTTGGATAAACCTGGTAATTAATTTTTGTCCATCCAGCAGAGCAGCAAAGCTGTCTGAAATTGTTTTTAGTCCATTGCTCTTCAGTGATGGGAAGGTAATTTTGTTCCAGACAGCATCCTGCATGTTTTACCAGAACAATTCAACCTTCAATCTACAAAACAGTTTGTAGGTGTTGTTACATAGAGAGTTAAGGTGCTCTTTGCCAAAGTTCAGACACTGGATTCTTTGTTTGGAGCCTACTTGCTTATTGGCTTTCCTTATAGAGCATGTCTACACCATGTGCTAGTGTTGAGTGTTTTTTTTAATTTTTTTATTTATTTTTTTGGCTGGATTGTATGGATTGCACTGCAGGTGTTTTTGCAGTTAGATGTGAACATCCATGGGGTGACTGATAAAACTTCATTTGTCTGTTTGTTAATGGATTCACTTGTAGATATGTGGTACTGATATAGATATAGATATAGATATTATAAACATTCTCACAGAACTGACTACTGTTAATATTGAAGGTAAAAACTTAAAGGTCACATCCATTTTTACATTATAACCAATCACAAACAACACTCCTTCATGGTGTTAAAGGTGAAGACACACCAACACGATTTTTGGCAGTTAGATGTCGTTGGGCAGCCTGGCGACATTGGTTACATGAGTCTGCTTGGTGTGTTCTGAGTGATCAGCCACCGTTAATGCCATCGCCAGTGTTTTTGGCCGATTCAACATGTGTCACTACCTGCTGTTCAGTCGGACCAATCTGATTGGTGGAGGGGTAGTCCTTGACTACCCCTTGGATCAGTGAACGAGAATTTTTCATGTAAATACAACTATGCAAATGTACTTCACACTATTATTGTCTTCTATAAAAGGAAATTCACATACATAATGTATCTGAATGAGTGTCAGTCTGTGTTGCCTATAGACTTCATCCATTCCATAAAGTGAACACTGTTAGCATTGTTAGCATAAAGCAATTTCTCATTAGTTTTCAAGTACAACAGCAACAACAATCTTTCTTTACTACTAAAGACTCTCTGCTGACAACGATCACTGATGACAGTGAGCTCTATGTGTTCTATGTAGGCCTGGGCAATATAAGAAAAAATTATATCACGATATATATTTTTTTCAAAATGTTTGATAACAATATATATCACGATATTAATAAAATCACTGGTTTTGTATTATTTTTTTATTTTCTATTCAAAAAATGAACGTTACATATTTACAGTACAGTATCCTATATTTTGAAAGTTTAAAAAAACATGATTTTTTTTTCATATTAATATGACCTGAAAATACAATTAAGGCATGTAATTCTGCTATTCAACCTACCAACAGCTGAGTGAAGTTGATGCCCAAAACACTGCAAGCGAGTCCAGTTGTTTAGGGAAGTAGCTTTCACAATAGCCGACTGTATAGGGGGGCTGTTCGAGGGGGCATTAGTGGTCTGGCAGCACTGTGCATGCTCTAGTGCGTGATATTGTTTTAAATGTTGAAACAAATTGCTGGTGTTTTCTGTTTTAGTAGGGACGTGTCTTCTACATATTTTGCAGTGTATTACTCTGGTGTTTATCTGACTTCAAGTAGCCAAAATACCTCCAAGCAGCCGAACTTTTGTGACCTTTCTTATCAACAATGTCCTCCTGGGCAGTGCTCTGACTTAATTCGTGTTGAGATCTCGGTCATCTGAGTTCTCGCTCATTTTTATAATGTCTTCATTTGACGGTTTGGTTGGAGAAGTGCAGCCTTGCTGCAAACTTCACCACATCTGTGTACTGCTGCTGCTACATGTGTGTGTTGTGTGCGTACACACCTGACGTGGCTCTCTTCTAACTGATTGGTGGCACTGTTTAGTTATGATTGGCTATTCGTATCTCTCTCAAAACTTAGGCGAATTAATTTTTATTGAAGACGTCGGGTTATCGTACATGTCTCATTTATAATCATAGAAAATTTCAATCGCGAATAATATTGCCCAGCCCTAGCTCTATGTCTAGAAAGATGTTCCGTCATTTTCTGGTTTTACGTCTCACGCAAGCGCAGAACGTACACTCGAGTTGATAATCCATCTGGTGTGTTCTTCACACTTTTTTGACTGTGTTGAGCATATGGGAGCTGACTGATCAATTTTCTGGTGAAGATCGGGCAGCTGGGTTGGTGTGTTTTAGCCCTAAAATGTCATCCTAATTCTTAATGGTAAAAACATTTATAGGATACATCCTTTCATAATTAGTTTTCCCCCCCCCCCAAATTAAAGGGATAATATTTTTGCTAAACACATTTTTATTAGTCCTTGGTTCATTTATTTGTGAATTCATAGATCCTAATAGTTAAAAAGAAAAAGTTAATTTTAAACCTACAGGTGCTGCAAAACTAATTTGACATTGATTTTTGGCAAAAAACGAATCTAATTCTACAACCACTTGGAGACCTGTGAAATTTGTTATGTTTATAGCTAGTTACGTCACGACATTTGCACATACTGTATAAGGGTCAAGACTTCCGACGAACATTTCTCTGAGTGCACCATAATTGTTAATCAGCAGCAGCGGTTGTGAAAAAACACTGAAAATATGTCCAAATTTCAAGCCAATTACCTAAAATATTTAGTTTTTTCTTGGATCAACGAACAAAGAGCCAGCGCTCAAAATTACCTTTCTGGTGTTATTATTCAGAAATAGGGTTAAAAATGAAGGATTCAGACCCAAGCAGAGCATTTACAGTTTATGTAGACCACAGTGAAACATTTTTAAATGCATAATTCCATTAAAAAAAGATAAAAAATCAAACATCACTCCTTTAAATTACCCCTTCTCTGTTCTTGTCTCTTGTTTTGAACAGGACTAAGACAATAGAGTCCATTTTATTATTCTTAAAATCTTAAACCAGGCTTCCAATTACTTGCAGAACAGGCTTTAGAGTTCTGCTACTTATTTACAAATCACAGAATGCTTCAAATACATCTATGATATGTTAAAAAATGTAAACTGAGTAGGACTCCTAGAACTATTGACTAAACTTCAGCCAAAGCCCAGAGTCCGAAAGGTGAAGCACTATTCAGCTGTTATTCTGCAGTTAAGTAACTGCAAACAAATTGCCAGTAGGGCTCAGAAGTGCACCAAATGCAGACATTTTTAAGTTGAAAACATTTCTTTATTCATGTGCTTATGAATAAGGGTTATAACTCACATTCTGTTCTTATTGCACCTTCAGTCTTGCTGTCTAATTCTGGAGTACTCTACTCCTCTTCTTTTAATCATTTTAATATTTTTATCTTATTTTATACTCTTTCATTATGGTTTAATGCACTCTGTACTTCCTCATAATTATATTTTTTTAAGGTTTCAATCTTTCATTGTTATAGCACGTTTATTTTTTGTACTGTATGTTCATTTTATTCATGTAAAACAGCCTGAACTGCCTTTGTGCATGAAATTAACTTGATAAATAAGACCATCTTGCCTTTTTTCCCCCCATTAAAACAACAGGTTTAATAACTCTTGGTCATAGTTATGTTTTGTTAAAATCTTTAGCCTTGGGTTTTTATATATTGTCCAACCCAATATACTGAATTACACCTTCAGAACACGTGGTTTTTGTACAGTTAGATAAATTGCATTGTTTTTGTTCTTTATCTAATAATATTCACATTATGTACTTCCTCACCCTCTATTATAGTTACTGAATTTGCACTACCACCACTGTTGAGAATAGCTTTGTTTTATATTCTATTATATTTGATCCTTTGTACCACTGTATTTAATCTTACCTAATTTTCTTTCTTTTTTTTTTTTTTTAATTGCATTGCATTTGACACCAAGTTGAGAGAAAAACAGCATCCCAATTACCTGAGTGTCCTGTGCATCTAGTGAACTGACAGTAAAGTAAAGAAAATCTTTGAATCTTGAATAAAGAAATAGCGGTAACTGCATAGGATTATGTCATGAATGCAGTTGTTCTTCTCTGTGAACCTGCAGATCTTGGATACGTCATTTCTAAACTTGGCTTAATAGCTTGAGGACAATGTGCTTTTATTAGACTGCAATGAAGCGTCAACAAATAATTTACTTGTTTATTTTTGTCTTGGGAAGCATATTTAAGTTTCATCCCTCTCTCAGTTATGCTTTGGGCTAGAAAGACAAAACATGTGTTGGATGTAGCTCAGCCAGTCATGAAACTTGCTGACAGATGTGACGCCGTATGAGCGTCATACCGCAGCACACATGGAAGAGACAGCTGTGGATGTGAGTCTGTTGTAATGTAAGAATGTGCAGCCACACACACATTTTGCTCATTGTGCTTTAAAAGTCGTGCCTCTGCAGAGCTGTCGATGCCAGGAAGCTGAGTGGCACCGCCCTGTTGTTAACCCCCCCTCCCTCCCTTTGTGCCTTGGTAGTTCCTCTTTTGCTTTCTAAATAAACAGGTATGAGAAAAAAGCAAGAAGTGCACATGCTCCCTGTTGTGGGAGTGTCTGCCTGTTTTTCACTTCTTTCCCGTTGTTAGCTTTGTACCTTTCCATCTCCTCCCTCGTGTTTCACTCTAGTCTTGCTACATCTTTTTATTCCTGCCCAAATGTTTTGTGTTTTTCTTTGTTGTAGCCCCCATGCTGCTGTCAAAATGTTTTTTCTGTCTGATGTAGATCTACTATCTCAATTCTGTCATTTCATTCAAGTGATTCAGATTCCACCCATCCACTCTGTCCATTTTTGACTTATGAATTGAACATTTCCTATGCTTCCTCCAGCATATTAGAATTTATTTCCTACTCCTTTCTGGACCAGTAGCTCTGGGCAAAGGATATGTGTGATATGAATAGCTAGAAGGCAAAAATACATGATTGATGGGACTGGCATATGATCAGAAATAGAATGTTTTTGGTAGCTTATTTGAGGAAACAATGACTTATTGTTAACAGCACGGCATGCTGGGACACCTGGACATCCTTGCACTTGAACAAAGAGTTTCTACATGCAATTTATAGTGTCTTGATGTGTCACAGTATCCCTTGTATAATACTCCCATTAGAACTAATTCTGTCTTTCCAGATCTTAGTCAGTTCTCAAACAGTGCTTTAACACCTAAGTGAAAAACATGAACTATTTCAGCATAATGTCCTAAAGCCGAAGCGCCCACTCAGCAATAAAGTTGTGGCTCTGGTTTTTACTCATAATGAGTTTCAGAGGGCAGGATTTGGCCTATTTTTTAACAGTCAAAAACATGTTTTACTCAGTTTGTCACAACCTTAACTTGAAATGCAGCCATGTGCCTTTTATGTTGGTAAAAGGGATTATTCGCAGATAGTAGTGTAGCTAAATTGGTTTTTCAGCATTTTCTTTTTTTTTTCTTTTTTACAGACAGCTGCAGAGAGGCGAGGCAAATGTTGTTATAAAGAATGACAAGAACCATAAAAGGCTGCATATTCTGTAGGAGGTAAACAAGACTGTTTTTGTCGTGACAGGATTTTACGCAGTAGCAAAAGTTTCTGTGCTTCATATGTTAGGACTAATCTATCAGAATAAGCCTGTCGTCTCGATCTTGCAAGTAGTTAACATTACATTGATTTGATATTAATTTATGTGTCGGTGGATCATTTTGCTGTGTATAGTTTTTCATATACTTCTGTGGATGTTGCTATAGACCCTACCTAACCAGCTGCTGGTTCCATCTTCTTTCCTCTCATACTCAGCAGCATAGACTTAAGAGATCTATTCATCTTCATGTTATGTATTTTCTTTAAAGTACTAACACACCCACACAGGGTTGGAGAATGTTTTTACTAATGGTCACCAAACTTTAAGCCGACTTGTCCAGTAGGTGAAACAAAGTGGAGGAGTAGAGTTAGTGAGGCCCACACAGCACCGAGGAGAGGTGTGATCAGGCCAAATAAACTAAAGCACTGGTGTGGGAGGACTATGTGTTGGGAATGAAAGTGGCAATACTAGACTACTGTAGAAGGAATGTGAATGGGAAGAAATATGATAAAGAAGACAGAGGAAATATTCGAATGTGGCTGAAGGTTTTGACTCGTTTCTTCTGACTTAATGTTTCTAAGACTAAATGTATTTGGCTCAGATGGCCCAATAAATAGGTTCATGCTCAAATTTTCTTTCCTGTAATTGTTACTACTTTATTAGTCACTGCTTTACTATTAGAGTTTCCAGGAGAGGAACTAACAGTGGTGCTTGTAAGATCGTGAACCCTATGTCAGGGTTCAGGCTCCACGTACAGCCCATTTCACCTCAAATGGACTGGAGCAACAAAATTATAGCAAAATAAATCGAATAACTTAAATAATGACAACTTTTTTGTCTTTTAGTGTAAAAAAAAAAAAAGGAATAAAAAGGACAGTATAAAAATGTGCATTTAGAAACTATCCTTTCCAAAAAAAAAAAAAGTGAACTACCTAAACATGAGCAACCTGGAATTTCTTCAGATGTCAATTCAATAAGACAACATTTTAAAATATTATGCCTTAGCTGATCACTTACACAAGTGCATTACAACTAACAAATTGCAGGGGGTATGCAAAGGCACAAAATCTATATTTTAAAAGCCAAGTGGCCTCTATGTGCATGTGTCTTTGTATATGTGTCATGGGACAGACTAGCAAAAGTGGCAAGTTGGACCAATAATTTGATAGATATTAGTAATTTTTTAATGCAGTAGCCTTATGATCATGTTGCAATACCCAGAATGCTTTGGTGGTGACTGCTGGACAAATGTGAAACAGCAAGTATGCAGGAATACACACCAGCAAAAAAACTACCACATCCAACCTGTGGTTTCCATGGGTCAACATGCTAGTGTGAACTAACAGGCATCTGGAACTGAAAAATATAGCATTTAACTTTATGATCAATACAACCATTGTCTGCCAGTGCCTTCTATGTAATTTCTACACTTTACACCTTACATGTTTTGGTCTGTGGCCCAGATTTTCCAAGTTTTCAGGTAGCCATAAAACTACTTCTAAATAAAGGTTGAACATGCCATGCCTTCAGCCAGTGTCTGTGACTCCATTTACAGATGGTATTTGTCAGCCCTGCACATCGGTTTGGATGGACTTTTTTCATTTGGATCTGCTTCTACCATCCCTTGGTTGGAACAAATGTGTCTTTAGAGAATGGTCTTGCTGTACAATTCTGTCTTTGTTGAATGTCAGTTCCTGGATAAGTTCCATCCATCTGTCCATCCCTCCAACTGTCCGTCTGTCCTCCATTGCTTATCTGGTTCTGGGTTGAGGGGGCCGACACCCTAACCTAAACAGGAGGATGCTCAAATTTCTGTCTCCTTAGCCACTTCCTCCAGCTACTCCAGGCAGACAACAAATCCTTCTCAGACCAGTCTGCAGGTACAGTACAATCCCTCTGTTCCACCTGGCCATGCCCCAAAGCTTGGAGGTGTCTGGGAGGTCCTACTCGGAGCCTATCCAGACGATCAAGGATCTCACTCTGTATCTGAAGAAGAGACCAGTGTTCTGCTGCAGTAGAAACCCATTTGGCTGCTTTTTTCTTTGACCTTTATCTTTTGTGACCATAGCTTAGGGTAGAAATATAGATTGGCTGATGAATTAAGAGCTTTGCCTTTTGACTCAGCTCCCTCCTCTCCACAACAGCATCTACACCCATCTGTCTGCTGATAGTTTGCTCTGCCCTTCCCACACTTGCGATCAAGACCTGACATACTTAAATTCTTCAATGTCAGAAAACTTACTCATCTCCAGCCTGGACATTTCTGATATTTGCTTGTAAAATTTTCTTTTGTAAATCAGAATTCAGTGTTAACATGAGCAGTTAATTTGCCCTCCACTGGTTTCCTGATAAAAAAAAAAAATCAAAAGCAAATAAGTGCCACTACATGTATATATCTGGACCAATAAGACTGCAATGTCATCTGGCTTCAGGGTTTTGAGAAAATCCCTCTTATATCTGTCAGTTCCTCAATTAATAATTCAGAATATTATTATAAGAAATACCATAGGTTTAGAGACAGTGCAGTATTCCCAAATCATGACACTGCCACCATCATGCTGTGCTTGCTTGTTGCCAAACATAATGCATCTCATTAGAGCCAAAAGGTTCTTATCCATCCACAGAACATTCTTCCAAAGCATTCTGGCTTGTCCAAATGGCATTTAGCAAACTGTTCTCTGTGGAGTGTATTGACTTCCTCCTGGCAACTCTGCCATGTACACCATTGTTATTCAATGCCCTTCTGATGGTGGACTAATAACACTGACATTAGTGAAATGGCAAAAGATGCCTTTAGTTTCTGAGATTTTACCCTGGAGTTAATCATGACCTCCTTGACTGTTATAGCTTTGCTCTTTGTATGAACTTTGTTGTTTGTTACGCCTTACAACACTCTTACTACCCTCTAGTGATGGCATTGACTCTATTTGTACACTGTCACTGAAAGGGGAATGGTGGACTTTCTATTTGTCATTTTCAATATCAGACACTCTTCTTTCTCTTATTATTATGTTACATCCTTAGATTTGTTTTTGTTCCAATGCCAGACTTGGATACTGTAGACCCACTTCAGCTTACTGGGAATAAGAAATTGACTGATTATTTTTCCATTTGTAATCTAAGAAAGTAATACAATTAACATAATTTTCAACACACAGATTTTTAATGGCACAATACTTGATAGTGTTTTAGTGTCAATGGGTGGTCTGAGACAACTCTAGACTTCTAGTGTTGTCTATATTAAGTCTTGAGGAATCAAGAAGAAAATCAAATCTGTGATGCAGATTTTAGTTGATTGTTGTTGTTTTTATATTGGGGGGGGGGGGATTTTGCCAGATGTGACTCTACTGCTCTACTCTGTGTCTTGATGTGGAAGCTCGGAAAAGAGACTTAACTTTTCCATAACAGCATGAAATGACATCAGGTTCATCTATATTTATATTTAGTCTTTTGATTTGGACTGAGACAGCTGCAGAAGGGAGATTTGTGTTGTAACATTCTAGTATTTTGTCATGATTTCAAGCTCTGTAAATTAATTATTGTAAAAAAAAAAAAAAAAAAAAAAGGATAGACTAGTATAGAATAGAATATTACCATTGCATGTCATACATTATGTCTAAGATCAAAACTGTTCCATGCATATTAACACACAGATTCACGCGTTAAAAACTACAAGGTGCATTTTGTGTCTTGTGCAAAAATCTCATCACATCAAGTCATATTCATGATGAAACAAAAACTTATTAATGGGTTATGAATGTTCACACATCACTGTATGTTGTCTTCATTTGATAAATATTACACACATTATAGATCACATACAGTGATGCTGTATGCAAAATCAGCCATCTCAATGGTTAAACATCTGCAGACCTTTGAGACAGCAGCTGGATGGGAACACTGAATGGTTGTGCCCCTGTTAACTCTTTGTGACAGCGTTCCATACCAGGGGATTAGTGAGCATCAACCTGGTCTGTGCCTCACTGAGAGAGAGATAGAATTGAGATGGGCAGAGAGAGAAATCTACATATCTAGGAGGTGGGGTATGCAAGAATCCCACAGCTGGCTGCCCTTTGTTGTGTGTGTGTGTGTGTGTGTGTGTGCACAAGGTATGGTGCAAGCTGCTGTGTGTGTCTCTCATATAGGAGAGTAAGCCAGTAGCAGCAGCAGCAGCAGTAGTACAGTGGAGCGTGTTCAGTGTCTGGATGTTCGCGCTGCCTCTCTCAGCTGCGGGACGAAGCCTGACTGTAGGTATACACACACACGCACACACACACACACACGTACACAGCGGCACTCACACATGTACACACAATGCTGTTTTAACTGTCTTCCTGCTATTTTACCTTGTACGCTACACGTTTCAGTGTGGGGTGTTGTATTTTTGTCTCTGTTGCTGTATGAGTACAAAGGCAAAGAGGTTGTATTGTGTTTCATTCAATGGTTTTGAGAAAGAGATGAGAGGAGTTGAAGGGCTTAAAATGTGATGTTGATCAGTGAAGTATTTCCATCACTTCAGCACGTACACACATTTGCATGCAAAATAGATTTTCATACGCAATTTCCATAAACCAGCGTACCTGCTTTGTTTATGTGATTTTTACCCATTGTTTCCAATAGAACCTTTTGAGGTAGCACTATACATAGGTGTTTTTGTGTGTCAACATGTGTGTGTGTCTGGGTGTCGTGTCCAGTATCCAATAGTGGGGAACCTGAGCTGGCTGCTAGTGTGACATGACATGGGGCTATTAGTCAGACTTGAGGAGGAGATGGAGATGGGAAAACAAGAGGGAGAAAGATGAGGAGATGCACAGAGGGGAGAAGCGGAGATATAAAATCCGAGACAGGTGTAAAGGGAAAAAAGGTGATTCTTTCTTCACCAGATAGCAAACAAGTAAGAAAATTTATTGCTTCATTTCTTAGACAGCTATTCTATAAGTTAGGACTAGAGGCTGTGCCCCCCCCCCACACACACACACACACACACACACACACACACACTCCCTACTCACCCCATCCACGAGGTTGTCCCCGGTCCACACCCCTGTCTATCCAGCCGCAGTCTTGTTCCCTTAATTCCTCTTTCAAGGGCTGAGTGCTAAACGTGCTCAGAATAACATCATAATGGACACGAGTGGGGAAGAGGGATGATGGCAAAGAGAGAGAAACAGAGGAGGATTATAATGAAGAGTGAGAGGAGGATAGTAAGGTTGGTTACTGAAGAAAAAAGAATAAGGAAAGACCACAGGAGGTGAACACAAAGGGAATAGCCTGAGGAAAATGAAGAGGAATGATCAGATGTGAGTCAATACCTCTGATGTTCATCACACAGAAGTGGTAGATATAGTTCTGGGTTTATTCTTGTAATCTTTAAGTGCAGCTGCTCTTAATTCACTCCAGAGACATCTTAAGAAAAGCGTTTTTCCTCATTACTCTTTATAATTTCAATTAACCCATAAATACCCAAACATGCACTGGTGACCAACATCATTGACTAATATAAAAAGTTAAATAACTGTTGAGCCACTAATCCTAACGATCCATCTAAATAGTTGGTGTAAAATGTCTTTTCATGGTCAGCGGATATGACCCATGTGGACATTCAGAGGCTCCGTACTGAGCGTGGAACCATGTCATCTTCTACAACATTGATTCACCAGTAAAATCCAAGGAGTTGGATCAATGACAGTGGATGGAAACACCTGTTTTACGTTTATTTAATGATATATTTTACTGCAAAAGTCACCTTTTCCTCCATTTTCTTTGTTTTTGATTAATATAGCATTTTCTAACCTCAATTAAAGCAAGAAAACAACGTAATACAAATGCGTTTGGTAGAACTCACAATTCATTATTTGTTTGAATACCCTTCTTCTCAGTCATAGCTCTCAGATGACTTGGCGTGGTCTCCATCAGTCTTCCACATTACTATTCAGAAGTTTATACCACTTCTGGCACAATAATGTAAGCAGCTCAGCTTAGTTTAATGAGTTGTGATCATGCATCTTTCATCTTGATCCAGTTCCAAAGGTTTTCGATGGGGTATATAGTTTTGGAGTGGAGTGCAGTCTTAATTTCATACAGAGCTGCAGTATATCAAATACAGCCTTTAGATAAATAGTCTGTACAGTGTGAGTGGATGTACTGGAAGCCTCTTTTCCATTTCAGAAAAAAGAAAAAGTCTTGAGAAGCAAGCTATGTTTACTACAAATCACTTCAAGATACTGGTTTCCACCATTTATCAGCCACTTATGCTACTTTCATTCTTAAATTAAGTTTCAGAATTCTAGCAGAACTTTGTAACTCTGACTGATTACCTGTGAATGTGCTGCGTAGAGCTCAATCAGAGCCAGGATTTGCAGCATTTGGCTGCTGTAAATGTCCAGCATGGGGAATGGGAGTGAAGAAGACCCCGGTGCTCTGCAAATGTAATGAATTAGCTACCTCTTCACAGATGGTTGGTTTCTGAATTTGGCACAGCTCAAAGTGTGGAAAAAACAGACAAAAATGCCTCAGAATGTCTTTGGTCCCTGTGGAATTTAAGCTGAAATAATTGAAGATTGTACATTTCTAGTAAATTGTGCTTTGTTGCAGAGGCTGAATTCACTGCACACTTGACATCATGTTGGAGGTGGAAAGATAAGATGTTGCAATCACGTTTCTCTCTATGCAAATATGAGGACTGTTTATGCTGCTGGGTACTGCTCTGTAGCACCTGAGTTTTGAGGCTCTGCTTTTCAGATTGGCAACAAAAACCTTCCTCAGTATGTTGTATTTCTGAGATGAGACTTGTTTATTAGTGTCAGCATCAGAATAATGCCTGCCAGGCTTGTACAGATAAGATAGATTGAATCAGTTTAATCCTTTTCACTTTGAATTTTTCTGACTTTTGTGTCTTTCTGTCACTTTCATCTCATGACTTTTTTTTTTTTTTTTTTGCATTATTTCAAAAGCAAAAGTAATATTCTAAAGGGTATACACTCTTGTGGTTCTACTTGTTCATTTGTTTGCCAATATGGAGGTGGTACCGAATCATGTCTTTGATGAGCAGGATCCTCATGGTGTGTAGGGATGATACAAGCTGGCACAGAGACAGGCTTGTTTGTGTAGTGAAAAAGATCCAGCAGATTGGATATGTGTTTTAGTTTATTTATTTATTTGACAGGTATATGACAGGTGTATAGCCATCGCTAATTTTTAACTCCTGTCCCTGGTTGGGCTTTTTTCTAGCGCTACAGTAAATTATACATTAGTAATACAGTAAAAAAAAAAAAAAAAAAGTGCATGTACACAGCATAAAACATTCATTCACTCACCTATGCATAAAACGTGCTATTTACAATTTTTTTTTAATTTGATAAATATTTATGAAGAAGTCATTTTTAGGTCTGTGATGGATACAGTGGTATCCAAAATGATGCCAGCTCATATGTGTCCCTGATCTTGTATCAGAAAGAGCACGTCTTAATAAAATGAACAGTTTGAAGCTCCAGTTATCATGCTACTGCAGCTTGCATGGTTCTGTTTTGCAATAACTCCTCCAGAATATGTAAGTACTGTAAATGTAATACATGAGCAAAAGCCATTAGGGATATCTAACAAAATCAGGCAGATTACACTAAAACACAATACTATTTATAAAAAGTTTTTCAAATACAATTCCCAATAAAGATGAACCCTTTCATGCATAGTGGTCACTACAGTGGACAGTTATTCAACGCTGTTCTCTTGTATTCATGGGTTTTGTTGTTGTAGTTCCCTATGCTGTTGTTGATCAACGTGATCTGCAGTAACATGTATGAATAGCAATCACTAATTATCTTTTATTGGACTGTAATTAACAACAAAAATGTGTTCATTTATTTATTTATTGCATATTATGTCCATGAAGTGACTAATTATTAGTTTTAGAGTATGTTAAATCTGTGAGAAAACATCAGATTAGCAGCACCAAAAACAATGTTACAAGGTTAGCATTTGTACTAGAATCATTCATGAATACTGTTACATGAACTCCTTTACCTCTTGTTGTGAAAGTACTGTGATCATATATGGCCTATACTTCAGTGCCTTCTTCTGAGCATTTTGCTACCACAGTACTGTGACAATTGATGCAGGGACTGACACATTAGTGATTCTATATAGTATAGAATACAAATTATTGTTCTAAATACTCTATATGTCATTTTATGCTGTTCTTTGCTCTGTTCAATCAGTGAGATTGAGGCTGTAGAAGGTGGGCGGAGCTACATGTTATGCGGCAGTGTGCCATGTGACTACTGAGTTCTGTGTCACTTCTTTGTCAGTTGTGTATTGAGTGCGGTGCTCCGAATTTTGCACTCTGAACGTTGTTCTAGTGGCTGATTTAAATGAATGCCACATTTTACCTACAGGCCCCTTTGGTGCTGTTGCCCCCCCATTTGAAAATCTGCAGAAAAATCTTGCATTGACCAGGAATTCAACCTGAATCTTCCACATTGTAGTCCAAAAAGTTGTCACTTGAGGCAAATCTCCACACTATCTGATTTCCTTGGTACTGTTTGGGATGTGATGAGTAACTAGTCTATACATGATATAATCAGGGTACTGATTGGCTCTGTGGTAATAGACAAACTGATATTTTGTGGCACAGTACTGTGTCAGTCGTCACTTCGTAAAACCATTTTTCAATCACATTGTTTTTGTAATGCCTAAAGAATAAACACTCAGAAAAAAAATCTTTATTAAGGCTCTCATAATTCATGCATGAAAGGGTTGAATACATACTGATAAATTATGAATGCATCAGTAGAAAAATATGGCAAAAAGTGGAAAGTTTGAGAATACATAACCTCCTCCTCAGCTCTTTCCTCTCTGTCCGAAATATAGACAGTATTTAAAGTTAGACAACACAACACTAATTCATGATGCTATAGAAAAGTGAAGCCAAAATATAAGGGTAGATTTTCTAAAGTCTAAAGGCAGAGCCAAAGTGAGTTGTAGATATCTAGATTCCTCTCACACCACTTGAATTACAATATGGAGTGTAGTGGTTTGGGATCAGTCCAGTCTGATGAATTCTAGTCAGCCATAGTGGTTGTCATTCTCTGATTAATTTATTTTTGATGCTCACTCATTCTGTTGTTTGATGAAGTATGACACTGGTATTAGCACAAAATGTAATAGTACAAGTATACATCATAATCCTATTACTGCCTGGTTTTGGTCTATTGCATTATTTACATGTATTAAGTATGGAGAAATCGTGGGTGTACATGTGCGTTGTTTTTGCTATGCATTATGAATGAGGCTGTAAATAAACAGTGTATTACAGATGGTGTCAGACAGTGATGCTTTTATCTCTTGATGCCCAGAATCTTAAATATCTATGTACAGCACTATGGCACATTGAGATGCTAAGTCAGCATTTAAAAAAAAAAAAAAATGTTTTGGGTTTGCTTTTGTTTTGTTGTGAATTTGCTGACTGAACAAATATAGGCAGTGGATCAACATGTTCCTGACGGATGTGCCGTGTTCTGTTTTTTTGTGTTCAGCCTCGTACTGTGCTGTGTTTGTGAGGCATGTCAGCGTGATCTCAGACTGGAATCAACTGGCTTTTCGTCGGTTGACAGGTTGAGCTGGCAGCCGGGCGACCAGCTTGTCTGTCTGTGATGTCAGTAACACTTGACACTCTCAGCTCACTTTGTCGCCACACCAAATTCAACGGTGAGAAATGCATGGGAAATGCATTGATCTTATTGTGTCATTCTATCTATGCCTGCGTACCAATAGGATAGGGTGGGTACCTGTCTGCGTTTTCCTTCCTCCACAAACTGTGCTCTTTATTGACTCTTCCATTGTGTCATAACCCCGCAGTTGAATGCATACAGCTTCCTGAGTGTCTGCAGGTTTTCCTACCACCCCTTTACAACCTTTACTCACTCCTTTACTCCCCTGATCCAGTTTAATCTCCGTCCCTTTTCCACTGCCTCTGTCTTTTGCTCCCACTGAAAGATCTTTCCTCTTCATTATTTATGGAGACCGGCTGTGTTGTGTAGTTGTCAGATCAGATGCAGCACACGAGAGCCATTTCTCTTGTATTAACCCAAACTGAATTCTTGGCAAAATAGTGTCCTCTGTGAATTGCAAGTGAGCATGTGCTTGTCATCCAACCTGTGAATGTAATTTGTCATACTGTTCATCATATGCTGGCTGTCAGCTGAGTGTCTTGTTTAACATGGATATGTTATTAACACATTTAGCACCTTTCATTCACACCTGACAGAATATACAGCACATATGTTGAAAAAAAAAAAAGCCATTTTCTTTTTTTTTCTTTTTAAGTAGATAAGACATAGGTTATATTGAAACAAGAATGCAGTCAGATTGACTGAATTTCATTGAAACATCAGTCAAAAGTAATATACATTCAGGTGTCTATGATGCATTGTGACAGCAAATCTTGTTCTTAAAGGAAAAAAAACACAACCTGAGCCAGTCTGCTATATTTTCCAATGAAAGGATCACCTTGCACTGCGTTGTGTGAGAACACACAGAAGGTACATTCAAAAATTGAATTTCATTAAAGTAAAAAAAAAGCCTTGTTTTTTAAAGTTTCATTAAAATTTAGAATGAAATAAAGGAAAATGATCTTATCAAACCTGTTTTTCATTAGAAGTGTATTCTCATTTTAAGAAAAGACATCCCACGATCTTAATAACAGCTAGAATTAACCAGTGACAGTAAAGGTTTACATAATATCCCAGCAGGAGAACAAGATTATTTTCCTCATTTTATGTAGCGCAACTTGTCAGCTCAAGAGTATTAAGTTGGTGTTAAATAACTGTGTTTTTGTTGCTTGTAATAAGAATCCTCTCATCATCTTTCCCATTATTATAGTCTTTTGGTGGGTATGTTTTTGTTTTATTCTTAGGTTATATTTTATTTAAGAATATTTGGCATCACTCTAGTATGAGTGTTTTGCACTGTGTATCTGTAGACACATGCTCACAGTTTACACTTTAATGATGTTCACCAAGGGATTTGGTATTTACCGTGCAAAAGGTTTGTCCTCAGCTGAGCTCTTAATAATATAAACCATTGTCTCCCAGTTAACCACAATATTACCACAAACCAAAGTGGGCCAAGCTTCAGAGTTTGGCCTAGACATCTGGTACAACCAGAGGGGGGGTCTTTGCACATCTGCCAGGCATCATGGTAACTGGGTTAGCATTACTTAAATATGTTGAAATCCCATAGAAGGATATAGGGTGACATTAAGAGAAAGTAAGTTACATAGGATTATCATGATGTTCTGGCAGTAAAGATCACATTTAGTATGGATTTATGCATTGCTCTTTCCCACTGAGTCTTACTGTAGAATATTGTAATCCATAGAGTGTAACTAGGGATGGGAATTGAGAACTGGTTCCTAGTAGCTCACTTCTTTGGAATCGTTTGCCTGCCAGCTTAATGATTCTGCTTATTGATTCCATCTTTGCTGTGCATGCATGACGTTACATGTATGCTGTATTGTATTGTTGTATGGTTTAGAGCATAGCCAACATGGTGTCAAGGCACAAATGCTCCAAAGTATCTTTGTATGTCACATGAAAAGATTTTAACACTTGCAAAGCTTCCATTTCATCAAAGGGTGAAATACCTTCTATATGCTCAAACATTTGTCCACACAGCATACAATTCATTTGCAGGAATGTCAAATGTTTGATACGCTACTTAGTGATGCTTGTGAATATAGTGGTGGAGCAAACACCATGGTGTCTGGGCCTGGTTGTAGAGGGGGTAACAAATGTCCTGCCCCTGTAAATAAAAGTTTCCGAAGGTAGGAAAAAGGAAAATGAGGTGTACAACATCATGTGTTATTATTTGTGCATACTGTATGGGTTATATTTTCTGTGCAGAGATGAAAAAATAACAGACAGTTAATGCAAACAAACCCATTTATGCTCTTTCATTCCCTCATCAAATGAGAATTGATAAGAGAATGAGATCAAGAAGCAAAAACGATAATGAAATTGTTACATAACTATATGAAAGACATGACATGTCATACTTCCCACTGTTTCATCTCTGATTCTGATTCTACTTGTTTCTCTCCTTCCCTGTTCTGTTCAAGCTCTCAGCATTGCAACAAATACTGAAGCCGAACAGCAGAATCACGCTCACACACGTCCCTGTGTTTAATAGCGTTACACACAGGCTTTAGATTTATTGGGTTGATAATTGAACCCATTTAGAGATATCAACTATGATACATGCAAATTGAGTCTTTCTGTTATTATTTTCTCTTACTTCTTTGTTTTAGCTTCACTTGCAATGCAGTTGCAGTTATGTAACTTGAAGTAAGATGCTGATTTTTATGCTGTAGTTGAGATTATCATTCTGATTGCATCCACTTATATTCATACCTATCCAAAGCTTTCATCATCGATATAATTACAGTATTCTCTATTGGGTACTTATCTGTAAATATAGCTCACAGTTCTAGTTTTGCATGAGGAGAGAGAAAAAAAAAACCCTTATTTTCCTTGAATACTATAAGATCCACATTGTCCTCAGGGCTCTGTGAATCCTGGGAATATCCTAACCTGCTTTGACACAAATTTATGCAGATCTCTAGCTATTCTGCACAGGATGTCTAATGAGACAGATAGGGAACACTACTGGACTGAGAAAATTCCACCCTCGTTCTTTTTTTTTGTTTTGTTTTGCCCCAAGATAGTACGTGGGTCCACTTTGGAGTACAGACAGACCACCCCACCATTTTCACCTACAGTACATACAGTACAGTACAGTAGTGGCTACTCACCACAGGCAGAAGAGAAACTGTTCAGTCATGTTCTTTTCATTAAGATGTGACACTGTACCTTCATAAGAACAGACAGAGGAAGAGGTCCTGTCCTTCGTGATTGTAATAAGCAATGAAAATCTGTTGATTATGCTAGACTTCACCTCTGTGCAGCTTTGTCAAAGATGTCACCTCTGTTGTCTAGACATCCACGTAATAATGCATTATAGTCTCCTTTTCTCATCGTGTTCTACATTAACAGTAAATCCTTAGTATTTATTGTAGGATTATTAAAGACTAGTGTTTAGAGGTGTAATAGCATCTCCACAGAGGTCATTATTTAATTACACACTTAAAAGATATGAATCTTCTAAGAAGCACTTTCTTTATGTAACTGTAATATAAAGAGCTATTGATTGTGGTCTTGAATATAATGTATGTTAATGAGTTGAAGTTAATCACCTGGTAAATATTGAACTGCACGTCAGTGGAGGCATTAGACTTTGCCAAGTCAGATTTTGCAGGGTAGAGAAGTTTAAGAGCCAAAGCACTGATCTGAATTGAAATGACTGGTGCTGAAGGAAGTTGAATGTTAACTTAAACATGCATGTTTGACATCTAAAAGGCATTAATATGCACATGATCATAATAAATGGGTGCTTCTATGAAACTGGGTTTATTTTGGCACTTTGCCAGCTTTTTTAGACCCAATAATAAAAGATAATCTTACCCCAGGTTCAACCTCAAGAAAAACTGCAAAACAATTATACTCTTGCTTTCAGCCATCCCAAAATTAATGAATTTTTAATAAAATACTGGGAACAAAAATAAGACCAAAATTGAGACAGGAAAAGCTATCTAGGTGTCTGTATTTTATCTGGAAAATGTGGTTTGGTCTTATATATCACTATAAATAAAGCCACTGTGTTAAATTTGATGATCCTAGTGATTTTTGTAATCCAGACGTGCATGTTTTTGATGAACTGTCAGTCTCATTCCAGGTGTGTAACCCATCATGCCCACTTGCATTACACGTAGAACCTGCCCATTTAAACACAGATAAATCATGAGTGACTGTGCAACTACAGTCATTTTTGTGAAGCACTCTCCCTTGCATAATTAGTTAAATTCTCAAAATGTACTTGTGAGAAAATAAAAAGATATTAAAAAAAATAGCAGATATTTTTTCTGTCCTTTCTACATGCAGATTTTTTTGTATAGTAATAAAATAAAAATGTATTTTATCTTTAAAATAGATTCCTTTATCTCAGTAAAGATTTATTTTTCAAATAGACCCAAAGTGCTTCCAAACTTGCATCATAATATTCATCTACCTCTGGTTTAAATTTTTAGCCCCCATGTTCTGTTTTTAGGGACCAGTTTCATAAATGCACCCAAATAGAAGTGTTAAATATACCGTGCAGGAAGTTTAAAACAATAATGCAGACACAAAAAATAATAATACATTTTACAAAGTTATAGTAATATTTAAAAAAAAATCCATGCATCATCTGTGTCATAAAGTATTGACTCATCATACATTAATTATTCAGGAGAAACTAATTATTTAATATAGCACATCACTTTCACAATAATACAAATCACCAAATAAGAACTCTAATTAAGTCACTCTAAAAGAGACATTAAGTAAAAAGTGAGGATGAATTTCAGCCAAGTATTGTCAGACATTTAACTAATTTCTGTTTTAGTAAATTCATATGTAATATCTGGATCTTGTATGAATTTGATGCTGTTTTTAGTTAAGTTTTTAAGTAACATCTGTGTTCGTCCAGAGTTGGTGTTATCATTCAAAGCTCATTCCACCAATAAATAACAACTTTGACATTTACAGCTTTGCATAATCATTAAAAATAGATGCAACAACTCTTTGGTACTGGATGGTCAGAGTGAACTATCCAATCCTATTCACACAGTCATTGTATCTTTTAATAGAGTCATTTCTTTTTGCCTGTATTTCTCTTTCTCTATTATGGACGGTAACAAAGGAAGGACAGAAATTTCACCTTTGGTAGTGTTCATTTTCCCCCCTCTCATCTGGATAATGAGCCAGTGGATCAAGAATACGATACATTTTGACATTATCATCTGTATAAAAGCTAAGTGTTAGTGGTCTGGCTCGGTTACAGATTCATATTTGAGTGAATCTGAGCAGATACGTAGAAGTGATTTTGTCATTGTGGAGTCCTTTTGGCTTGCAGGCCACACATTTAATCATACCACTGTGCAAAATTGTCATTTTGTATTTTACCTACTGTATCAAGAGACGCATTATCCCAGTCTATTCTAAGACCACAGCGTTATTCTGGAACCAAGTGTATAATGAAAAGGAAACACCAAAGAGACCTCATTACTTGCACAAGTGGCAGTTGGTCTGACTTCTTGAGCCTTGCACCATCTTTGCATTCTGTCACATGTCACTCTACCCGACACTCATAAGAGAGTCAGTAATGGACCAAAGACACTTGGATTTAATAGAGTAGGTTAAGGTTTTACTCAAGAGCAGTTCTGTTTTTTTTTTTTTTTTTTTTTTATTATTTCCTGGCTGCTACGACATCATGTGAAAGAGAAATGTGCACCTTTATTTGCACAAAAGAATCTAACAGAGGGTCACTGTCTACAAACACATAAAGGAGTCTTCCGTGTGGCAGTAGAAAAGAGATGGGATACTTAAAGATAGTATAGCAAGTACAGTATAACAGAGGGCAGGAGGGATAGAGGATGATTCTAATAGAAAGAGGCAGTGGGGGTGGAGGTGATTCAGTTGTCATTGATGCAGTGATGTCTTTATCAAGTTACTGACAGATACCTGTACTGTCTGTGACTAAGACTCTGAATGGAAAAATCAAAGAGGAAGAGGCATGTGGGAGTGCAGCGTTTGACTTTAATGCAAAATTGTCTTGATAATAAAATGACTTTGTTACAGTAACTTGAAAGTATATTGGCAGGTGTTACCATTTGCAATACCATTAGGGAAAAAAATACACCAATAATTGGCAATAGTGGTCTCACTATTGACATGAAGAGATTTTATTTTTGTAAATTCTTGTCATTCATTTATTCATTCATTCATTTTCCAAACTGTCTTACCCTGGATAGGGTTGTGGAGTCATTGGATCCTATCTCACTTGGTGAAGGTGGGATACCCCCTGGATGTGTCACCAGTTCATTGTCAAATAATCTAAAGTGTATTGACCACAACTCCAATTTAGGCAGTAATAAAAGAGACAAAACATCTGTAGGGGTGAATACTTTGTATGGGTAGTCTAAGTATTAGGTATAGGCTTTGTAATTATTTCTAAAAGTAAAAATATAAAGACAATTTATGTTGATTAATCATGACATACACTGATGAAGAAGGAGTGGGTGAACTACAAGTATATGATTTAATATTAAAGCAGATTTAACTGAATATATGCAACACTTTGGCAAAAACAGTGTCTGAAACATTAGTTCCGCATCTAAGCTCTGAATAAAAATGAGCTGTTCTGACCAACTGACTAATTGATTATTTGTTCAATCCCTATTAAGTTCCTTCCCATTAACTGTAACTCATGCGTCTGGTTCCTCCTGCCAGAGGCTCTGAAGAAATTAACTTGGCTGTAAACCAGCAGAAGGACAACAAACCTGAAAACACGTATTTACTGTTTGATTGTTTGCTGAATTTGTTGTGTTTGGATTGTTCATTTCTTTATTCATTTGCCTCAAATGCAAAATATTAGTCATATTAACTGATTTCTGTCTGACACTAAATTCAAAGTAAACTAAGTCTGTATACATAAAGTTGGAATAGTCACCTATGACTACATACTGTAGGCAGAGTCCCAGTTATAATTTTTATTTATTTATTTATTTATTTATTTATTCGATCAGGATTTAACATCCACCTACAACAAATACATAGTAGATTTCAACAAACATAAAGCTAATCGAAAAGGTGTAGGCTGAAGC
>JAPSES010054654.1:0-11632 GCA_029822895.1 Maxillicosta whitleyi | reverse complement strand
ATAAAGAACATGCTAACACGTTTACCAAACCATCAGTGTCACTCCAAATCATTAAATCCAATCAAATCTTCATCTTCAGTGTTACTTTGAAACAACTCCGCCCACTCAGGAGGTAGAAGAGGCGGGGCTTCCTCTTCTACGTCACTTATGTCAGTTACCGCCGATGTTGAAATGATCCACACAGGCCTAGAACGCCCACTGGTGGTTTAGTGTGAACATAACGTGAAATGATATATTAATGTGTTAATAATTTTACACATAAGTCGCTCCTGAGTATAAGCCACACCCCCGGATAAACTATGAAAAAAACTGAGACTTATAGTACAGAAAATACGGTAACTATTTAGGAATTACAACTATGTTAAGGGTAGTCGCTGCCTTTTTCACAGGATGTACAAGCTGCTGCACCGACAAAATATTTCATGGGTTGACTTGAATTTTACTATTACTGGAGGGTTTTTTTTTTTTTTTTTTACTTGTTTGCAGCAGTTTTACAGGAAGTCAGTGCACCTCGCCCTGAAAATATATGTAGATGTGTCCAGAGGAGCAGATGTTTGCTCTAACACACACACCCACACACACACACACACACAGTGGAGTGGGTTCATATTTACAGTTTTATCTCGGTCTGTTTCGTATCAGACCAACATGACAGTGGGATGTTTGTGACACCAGACTCATAATGGATCTCCCTCACTCAGCCCGTTGACCTGAATAAGTCCATCGCATCCTCTGTTGGACATTAGGTCCGATGGCGCTGTGCCAAGGGTGGAACTACAAAACACACACCCTGCATTTGCATTTATCTGCACTGCATCAGACAGTGTTTTTTTTTTTTTTTTCTTTGGATTCGGTCGATTCCGCCGCCTCTGCCTTTATCGTGCTCGCTCTCAGTCGACGTCTTCTCTCTTCTTTCCTCAGATGACGCTCGTCTTTTTGCGTTCGTCCGAGTCAAAACGGGAGACGCCATGAGCAAACGGACCAAGTTCACCCTCATCACCTGGATCGGCGAGAACATCAGCGGGCTCCAACGCGCCAAGATCAGCACCGACAAGACGCTGGTCAAAGAAGTCGTGCAGGTGAGAGACTCCGGGTCGACTTGTTTTGGACTGAATGACGGTAATAACTGATTATAATGAGAACAGATGAGGCTTGAGCTCTAATTGGTTCTCTGAGGAAACTGCATTTGCACAGGTAATGAAGCATCAGATGAGGAGATGAAGGCATTAACAAATAGAACAATTACAAATGACATCATGACACAAACTGTTGACTTGGATTCATAGTCATGTGATCAACTTACACAGTGGCAGAAAATATTCTATTCATTAATTTCATAGATTTTCTGTATGTTGACAACTGACCAAATCAGTTGCAGTGACACCACTGTAACTTTTCAGGGTCACGTTGCTCTGTTTATACCTGTGAGTAGATTTGTTTTGAAGTTAGATAATAAAGACAACCTTTTGACATTTTCTCAAAACACGTTGACGCGTAACATGAAACCAAGATGAGTCAACTATAAACAGTAAAATGTCTCTTGAGTTCCATTAATCAGGACGTAAAAGCGAAAGAGAAAGAAAGAGGTTCAATAAGAGAATGTTTGTGTGTAAAAGTCAAAACAAACCTCTGGACTAAAACCAAGGTTAAAAGAAGTTTAAACCCCAATAATAACATAAATACAAGAAGTTCCTAAATAAGTACATTTTATTTATTTATTTACTTGCTTATTTAAGCTGTTTCACTTTAGCCTCCTGTGGTTTGGCGTCATGTCTAGAACTCTTAATGCATAAACATACAGTTGACCCCCGCAATACGACATTAATTTGTTCTGGAGTTGACATCGTAAAGTGAAATTATGGTATAGCGGACAATAGAAACCTATGGTAATTAGTTAATGCGTGCAAAACCCCAGGTATATTAAAAATTAGTAACACAATAGTATATCATCCAACCGACTACTGTTCAGAAACCAGTGGGTAACATTAGGGTTCTTCCATCCACTAAATGGAAGCAGCAGGAACTTCCATCACTTACACCAAAATTACAAAAGACAAAACCTTCCTTCAACCCCAAAATTTCCCTGATTAAAGTGTCCATAGTAGGGGATCAGACTTTTCAAATCCCCTGGAATTCTTGGGGGCGGGGCTGTGTGCTGAAGAGCACTGATTGGTCAAACACACTTGCAGTGTTTTGTACTTGTGCCGTGTTTAATCTAGTGGCGCCTGCGTCTTTTCCGTGCAGGTCACATGGATTTATTTGCACTGTAATAAAACACAAATGGCGGTTCCAATCTCCGCTAGAACACTTTGAAACTCCTTGTTCCAAAGATAAGGAATGAATTTGCAAATAGATGTTGGTTTTCAGCTCCTGATGCCTGGAACACGCTTCAGTCTGAGCTCCATCTACAAACACGGATTCCTTTGATTTTAAAGACAGCGTTAAAACTCTGGAATCAAGGCTGTTGGTCTCTAAATGTTTATATCTTTTTCTGTGTTTGCAAATGCTTTTATTCCTATAAAACTATAATGAAGTGACTATCAGTGATCTCTTGGCCAGGTCTCAGATCCTCCATATCAATGGGACCAACCTGGTTAAATAAAGGTTGAATAAAAAGAACAACCTGAACATCCTCCATCTTGCCGTACACCATTTATAGGATCATTATGCTTGTTTGACCTTCAGCTTCTGATGCCACCTACTGGACTAGAGGTGCTGGTGTATGTCATCAGATTAGGTTCGATATCATTTTATCGATCCTTGGGTCGACCCCTCTGGGAGATTAAAGGTATTGTCAGAAGTAGGATTTAAACCCACATCTCCAGGGGAGACTGTGGCTTGAACTCAGAGCCGTAGATGCTCATCCATCCTGGTGGAAATGCTAACTACAAATGCCACATTTCCACTCCATGGTACCGGCTCGACTCGAATCGACTCTACGCGTCTTTTTTCGCTTTTCCATTTATGAAAAACATTACCCATGCAAATGAATTCCTGGAAATAAAAGTTCCTGTGAATGTTAGTATAAAACAGGCTCTTGGATGGTCTACTTGTACTTGTCTTGGCTACCAGATGTTGCATTGCCATGACATTACTGCCTCAATCAGTGGAATGGCAAAAAAAAAAAAATGTTTGTATTCTCCATTATTCATGGATTCATTCTGTTTGTGTAGAACTTTGCCAAGGAGTTCACGATCAACGACCCGAGGGAACTGGACGAGGACTACATCCGCACAGAACTGAAGAAGGCGGGGGGAGCCAACTACGATGCTCAGGCCGAGTAGACAAGTGCCACTGGAAGGGTCTGGGTTGGGAGGGGGGCTGGAGAGGCGGGGTTGGGTTTGGGGTGGGTGTGGGGAGTGTTAGGGCAGGGCTGCTACCTCTGGAGCGGGCGAGGTGGGACGGAGAGGACACGAGTCAAAGATCAAGCCTCATATTTTACGGTCTTAAAATACTTCCCTGAGTTGATGCCGATTGGAATGTTTTCTTCTGGGGTTCGTTCTCTGTGTTGACATGTAGACCAATCCCTCTAAAGGCCCGTTCATGTTCTACGGTAAAGACATTTACATATATGGTTCATTACGTTGGTATTTCTGTTGATCTTCTGGGAGTTTGCAGATGCGAAACCCAACAGAGAGTACAGAGCAGTACCGCCGGGAACCGTGTTGAGATCGGAAGAGAATAATTTTCAAAAATAGCAGAACTGTGCGCAGAAGAAGCGCAACTGTGTGAATTAGTAAAAAAAAAAAACTATCAACATATTTACAACTTCCTTAATGGTGGCCCAAGCCGGTGTCGTCATTGAGCTGGTCCCAAGAGGGTTGTGTCAGGATGAGAGTCCGATGTAAAACTGGAGCCAGTACATCCATGTGAATCTACCCTTCCCAATATCAACATTAGTAATACCTCCTCTGTCGCAGTCATGTTTGTTATAAGTGATGTTCTTCCTCTTAAAAATGTTGCTCTTCTTCGTGGTATTTGGCCCGTATGTTAATTAGGTGTGGCGTCCTCTGGTGGATTGATGCCAAACGCTCATTCCAATGCAGTGGACGCATCCAAGTATGAAGGCAGCGACACTTAACGTTTGAAGCGAACGTACCCATTTACGGACATAAAATGAGCATGAATGGGCCTTTAGGGTGGGGGTCGTCTTTGAGCCATGGTTGAACCGCTGTGGTTTAGCCTCATGTTGAACACAGAGACCAGAAGCTGTTCCCTCTTAAATGGAGTCTACTCCATGCGTTTTTAGTCTTCCCTTTTTTCTGTTATGAGCCAAACCCTCGGTGAAATTGAGGTTGGGAGTTAAAGCTCCAAAAAATGAGTGGAGGTTAAAGGTCAAATCAATGGAACGTAATCGTCTTGCCAACACTGAGCACAAATGGATTGTTTAAAAGCTGTGTCCTCTCCTGACTTCTGCCCTTTCCGTGGTCAGCTCATGGTTGGTTATCTACTGCGCTGTGCATCGTCATCTCAAACCCATCCTCATCTCAGCTGAGCGACAGTTGAGCAACTTCAACTTCCATCAAGGCTTCAGCACTGTTAGAGAGGAAGGATCCTGTTGAATGAGGATGTGGAAAAAGTGAAGAGCTTCACTTTTTGAAAGCGCCAGAAACATCTCATTTACTGTTGAACCAGTAAAGAAGTGAGATCAGCGTCATTGAAATGAAACTCTCCACTTTTAAGGCATGTGTTCGACACCACGACATGCTCTTAGTCATGATACACTGAACCTCCAGGACAAAAAGATCTCCGTTTTCTAACAATATCCTTGGTTGAGGGTTGGCGGGTGGCGTTGAGTCATAAGTACACGGTCTGTAATACACTCCAGACAGCTGTGTTTGGATTACAGCCTTGTCTGATAGAAATCTGCAGTTCTGGGATAGACTGAAGACTCATTATCCCAAAAAAAAACCCAACAAAAAAACAGCAACACTTGAATGTTTCCTAAAAAATGGAGGTCTTTTCTCCTGGTGTCTCATCTCACAATCTTACACGTAAAGGTATCCATGCATACTGTAACCTACTGTGTTTGACTGCCTTAGTCTCCCATGGAGAGAGGGGCATCATGGGATTTTTTGGACACTACACTGTGATTGGCTGTCCTCCTCATATAGGGGCGGGGCTTTGAGGAGGAGGAGGAGCTATTTCTCGGTTGTAGCATCTCTTTACATTTGGTTTCAACCCCCACCCCCCTTTTACCCTCTCTGCTAAATAAAACTATAGGAATTTTTTTCTTGTATGTTTTTGTTTTTGAAATGAGTTTTATTTTGAAAGTTTTACCTTTTCATTTTATTTGAGAGCATAGTTATCTTGGACATTGGTGGAAAAGATTTTCAATAAAAGAAAAAACAAATGAAAAAGAAATCAGAATGGGCACAAGAACAGTCATTTCAAAAATAAAATTGATGTTTTTCCAAACTCCTGTTGTTTTTGGTGTTTTTATGCTGATGTTTCTTGTTTGTTTGTATCAGAGTGTGAATGTAAAGACGACAGATTGAACAAGATCTCATTAAACTGCACTCATTTGATCAGTGGTTTTATCATTTTATTATTTTATCTATTATTGTATCAGTATTTCTAAACACCAGTCACATACATAATGTGTTCTGAATGTGCAGAGATTTTCACCAGCAAAAATTCAGAAATTATAAATTTGTGGATTTTTCTTGAATTACTTTGGGAATGTGGACAGAAATTCATAATATTTAATTTCAGTTTAAACTGGATTAACAGTTGAAATGAGCATCAATCCAACCACAGAAGATCTTTGTTTGTGAGTTTAGATTTTGAGCTGTTTTCCATCAAAGTCACTAATTTCTATTGAACCAGGTTTTACTGATAGTTTGTAAAATGTTCTTTCAGTCTGGTGTCGTATGTGGCATTTATGAACATTTACAAGGTCAGAATATAGAAAAATAACTGATTAAATTGAAAAATGCAAAATACAGATCATGCAATACTTTACATTTTTACAGTTACAGCAGTGTAATAATAAAGTGCAGTAAATTCTATATAAATAACAGACAAGACATAACATAATATTCTAACTAAAATACAGTGCTACTCCTATGAACCGGTGACATGTCCATAATGTCCTTTGTCCATAAGTAGCTTGGATAGGGTCCAAATGACCCCCATGACCCTAGTGAGGCTAAAGCAGGTTCAGAAAATAAATGAATGAATATATGGTGCCATAAAAGGTTGGATGTTCAGAGGCTCCATAGCTTGTTTTTATGTTCAGTTAATGATACATTTTGTTGTAAGAGTCATGTTTTGTCTTATCTGATATAATAACCTTTGAATTTACTCTGATCTTTTATGAATATCTTAATAATCGGCAAATCCAACATAGAAAAAAATGTAAAATTCAGGGAAAACTATTGTAACAAATAGAGATAAATCACTTTGGAAAGATTAAATGTGGAGAAAAATCATTGGGAAGTTGCCACAGAAGTAGTTGTGGGATATAAATGTAATCAATACAGTAAAAATATAACTTTATTGGTAGTGATGGAGCAGAAATATAACCAAAGAAATATCCTCCTGACACTCAGTAAAGTGAAAGTTTTAGCCTTTTTGTATTAAACAACAGTCTTGATCAAAAAAAGCATTATGCAACAGTTTTTTCTGATATAGTTTTAAACATTTTTTATTTGTTTATTTATATTTTTTTATGGAATGTCCTTTGTAGTGTACAGCATTTTTAAAGTAAAACTGAAACCTTTGTCCCCTACAGTGGATAAAAGTGCATTGCTGGGTCTCAGGAGGATATGTCTTTTAAAGCATAATTTTGGAAAAAGGTCAGTTTTTAGGAATTTAGATTTTTTTTAAAAACTTTATATGAATTTTCAAAATATTAAAAATGTTTTTTTCCTTGTAATTTTGATGGTTTATAACATGTAAACGGTCACAGATATTAATCTAGTTCCTATTGATCACTGATAAAAGTCATATATGGACTGTGATTGGATGAGTTCAGTCCTCCAGTGGAAGCCCCGCCCACTTCTATAGTTAGATTGATCTGCATTCAGAACCACAGGACCAGAACATAGAACAGAACCTGAGAACCTCACACATTCATCTGGGACTGATTCACATAGAACATGACGCTGACGTACAGGGACATGGGAAGTATTTTTTCTCTGTGTAAAGTGACTTAACTGTTTCCAAACACAACTGAACAAACAGCCGGTGCAGTTTTAGTGAATGTGATGTGTTTTTTTTTTTATATATGAATGAGGTCTTTATTGCCGTTTCACCCTTCATTATTCCATATATTTCACTGTTCACTCAAAAGCGTCTGGTGTTAAAACTCAGACTTTCAGTTTGTGTCTCTGCAGTTATGTAGCGATGTGCTGCTTGTTCTTCTGACAATGACTGGAATAAAAAAAAAAAAAGCAGGAATGAGCAGGAATGTGTATTACATCACTTTGATTAATGTACGTACATGTGCAGACACAGACTGAATGTGCAACAAGAATATTCATACTCATATCTTTAAGTTGGTACTTTTTGGATTTGGTTTTGTAGGATTAACGACAAGAGGGAAGTGGATGGGGACCGCGTGAAGAGTGGGACTAGATTTGGACGTTTTGACCGACAAATGCACAAAAGTGATTGGTCAGTGTTGAAAGTTGACTAAAGGTTACAGATGAGTCATGTTAGACTTAATTTGGAAGTTTTTGTGGTTAAAACTCTAAACCTGAATCGCTTTATTTCAATCATGACTTCCATCCTAACCCTTATATGGTGAAAAACAGTATCTTATCTCATCTTATCTTATCTTATCTTAACAAGTAAACAGTAAATAACAAGTAAAGGTAGTCTGAATGTCATTTTTTTTTTTTTTACATATTTTTTGATAAACTGATTGTGTGACTGAAAATACAGAGCAGTTTGAAACTTTATAAACCTGTTCTTTTGTCTTTTAATAAAGTCAGTCCTGAAAATTCAGCGTACATTAAGAGAAAAATGAAAAAAAAAAAAAAAAAAAAGAAGCTATGTAAACTATGGCTGTACACACGACCGACTGCCATGATGATGATGATGGTGATGGTGATGATGATGATGATGATGATGATAATATTGACGGTGATGATGATGATGATGGTGATGGTGATGATGATGGTGATGATGGTGATGGTGATAATGAAGATGATGATGATGACAGTGATGATGATGATGATGATAGTGATGATGATGATGATGACGGTGATGATGATGATGGTGATGGTGATGATGATGATGATGATGATAATATTGACGGTGATGATGATGATGATAGTGATGATGATGATGATGGTGATGATGGTGATGATGGTGCTGATACGTCCTCTCATATATGAAGCCTGTGTTCATATGTAGGATGATGTAATGGGAGCCTTTATACACTTTTTTTTTTCTCTCCGGTCCATTCGGCGACCGTCTTTGGGAGCTCAGGGGATTCCCACAGGTTGCCATGGCGACTGTTCAAACTGGCACGTTAAGCCCGTCAGCAGACATTGTGGGGGCTGGTTTTCCCCACCAGTCCTGTTTCTGCCCATTTGGACATTAACAGACATTAATAAACTAACATGTCACTTACTCTTCCTCATTTCAGACTGGTTAATGGTTAATGGTTAATGGTTAATGGTTACAGATGGGGTTGACTGTGGAGCTGCTCCAGGTTGTCTTAGCATTAACTTTAACCCTTTAACATGACTGCAGGTAAAGGTTCTGCTGTGAGTCTGTGTCTGTTTCAGGTTCATTAAAGCTGCTGTGAGTTTGTGCTCCTGCTTCTTTTCTTCAGTGGTTTTGTTTTACTGTGTGTTTTAGGCTCAAAACAGGTGGAATAAAAGAAAAAGAAAAAGAGAGGGACTGAAGTTTGACAGGTTTTTACTAAATAAAACACTCAGAATGTACATTAATAAGGGATTTAAGATGTTGAACATGAACTGGGAACTGGAACAAACTGAACCACAATAAGTATTTGCTCTTTTTTTTTATTTTAATTTTTTTATTTTTTATTTTTTATTTAACTCCAAAAGGCAGTTACATGGTCACAACGTAGTAAAAACACAGTAAAAAAAATAATAATAATAATAAGATCATCATAACACCACAAAAAACAGTAATAATAATAATTTAAAAAAAAAAAAAAAGGCCAAACCATCTATTTTTATAGTGAGTCGATCTCACTGACTGCTATGTTTCACCCCCCCCCCCCCCCATTCCACAGGCAGGGGGGTGGGGGTGCACTGAGCATGCTCAGATGTCTATGGAAAGAACAAGGTCTTTTTTTTTTCTATTGAATGAACAGTTGTTTTCATGAATATATAAAATAAATCATACATTCAGAACGCTCACCACAGACACGTCAGGGGTTAAAGGGTTAACGCTGAATGGCACAAGTAGACTAGTGTTAGCACTGACCACCCGTCTTAGACACTTAATCCATGCACTTTAAGCCTCTTGCGCAAGATTTCCGATACTTTGTGTTGCTTTGACTGATGTTTGCTGTTAATTTGATTGACAGCTGGTCCACATCAGGTAAATCCCGCCCACCATCAGCATGAGTCTGCTGTTTGGAACTGAGCGTTACAGCCGTCAGATGAGTCTGTGTGATTCAGCGTGTAATGAAAACCATGCCAGAGTGTGTGTGTGTGTGTGTGTGTGTGTGTGTGTGTCTGCGGTGATAAACTGTATGTGTATTAATACCTGCTTGAATAATGACAGAACTGTGGCTTTAAAAGAGCTTTAAGGAAGTGAGCAGTGGAGGATGTAACACGGGCTCAGGTTGCGTCGTGTGTTGGTGGAGGTCGACTAGTCAGGGCAGGTGTTTTAGAAGCATTAAATATTTGCTTAAAGGGACAGATAGTTTGGGTTTTGTGTGAAGGTATTGCAGTCAGCAGAGGTACATGAAAGTAACATTTTAATGCAGGTTTACAGACATACTTGGACATAATTACACTTTATAACCTCATAAATTTAATTATACACAATATTTTTGCACTCATTTATCTACATTTACTGTAGATCAGTGGTGGAATGTAATAAAGTATTTTTACTCCATTACTGTACTCAAGTATTTTTTTTGTATTTATACTTTACTTAAGTAAAAATACTAATGCATACTTTTACTTTTACTTCACTACATTTTGTGGCAGTTATCTGTACTATCTGTACTTTGATGCCGTTACTCGTTACATTATATTAACATCTTTTTGTCTAAATCTTTTTTTTAAAATGAACCTTATTGTGGAACTATGTAAGAATTATGTGGTAAAAAAAAAAAAAATGTGACAGTGAACGTGTCCTGGAATCAGAACTGAAGATTGTACGTCAAATATTATACGTGCGACTTATTTATTTATTTTTTGGGGCAGTTTTTCATATATTGGAACTGTTTTATTTATTTATTTGTATTAATTTCTTTGTGTTTCATTTGTTTTTTTTTACGTCTGTGTTGTTTTTAAAGTGCTTTATAAATAAAGTTGATCCAAAAAAGCCAACAACAAATCAATAAAAAATGCAAAATGCACACGATAATATTATAATAGATGTTCATGAATCACGTAGGAATGGTTGGATTTAAATTAATTAAAAAAAAAAAAAAAAAAAAAGGTTAAATAGTGACAATAAAGCCTGATTCCAGCAGGAGGTTGAAGTTCTGTGTTCCTGTTTAGATGGAATGGGTTTGTTCAGTAAATGGGCACCCCCCCCCCCCCCAAAAAAAAAAAAAACCCTGGGCTTTTGCTTGTGTCGTCTATGGAGATGTTTCAACTCCTTTCGTGTGCTGAAGGCCCGTTTGGAGTCGGGCCCCCGCTGAACTGTGACTAACCAAATGTTGAATCAGTCAAACAGTGGAAATGAAAGCGGGCCTGGAACCCAGTTGACGGGCTTTTATTCCAAACGTCTACATGATGTGTGTCTGTGGGTGTGAACCGCCCTGACGTCATGTAATTGGACCTTTGAGTGTTTAGAGAACAAAGACACGTAGTTGTTCAGATGGAGACGTCCAAACTGGAGCCTCTGTGGTGGGCCCTCCACTGTTTATAACCCACCCCGGCTTTGTAAGTGGAGAACCAGAACCACAACTAGAGTCACAACCAGAACCGGAATCAGAACCAGAACCAGAACTAGAGTCAGAACCAAAATCAGAACCAGAACCAGAACTAGAGTCAGAACCGGAATCAGAACCAGAACTAGAGTTAAAACCGGAATCAGAATCAGAACCAGAACCAGAGTCAGAACCAGAACTAGAGTCAAAACCGGAATCACAACCAGAATCAGAACTGGAATCAGAACCAGAACCAGAGTCAGAACCGGAATCAGAACCAGAACTAGAGTCGGAACCAGAATCAGAACCAGAGTCAGAACCAGAGTCAGAACCGGGACCAGAACCACAATCAGATCCAAAATCAGAAGCGGAACCAGAATCAGAACTAGAACCACACCCACCCTAACCCTAACCCAATAACTATTCAACTAATAATGATATCAGTGTCATTATTATTGTAAAGGGTTTGTTTCTATGGTCAAAGAATCTAATAAAATAGATAAAAACTAATGTGGCCGTAATATTATGGGATGTCAGTCACAGTATGTGGGTGAACTGTGCTGCTTGGAGGAGGTTTGTGCTCTGAGTGTTTTT
>JAPSES010054643.1:0-11632 GCA_029822895.1 Maxillicosta whitleyi | reverse complement strand
TGTAAACATTGCAATTTTGAGGGGTTGGAGGGTGAAGGATGATGTGTAAAAATTAGTGATGAACTCTAGGTGGAAAATAGAGCCTAAATAGAGACTGTGGTTTATAAGCACTTTACCGAGACAGGTTTCATTTTGAATTTACTACCTTATGTATCACTTTAACACCTTTAAAAAACTTTTTTTTAACCCAAAAAGACCCAAACATCCACTGTCGATCAAAATCATCTAGTGATCTAAAATATTTAATAACTTCTAAACCCCTAATCCTATCAACCCATGATAATAATTGCTGCAAAATACAGTTATTCATCTTTTCATGGTCATCAGTTATGACCCATTTGGATGTTCAGAGGCTCCGTAGTTACCGTGGAAACACCGTCATCTTCTACAACATTGATTCATTAGTAAAACCCATGGAGTTGGATCAATGACAGTGGGTGGAGACGCTTGTTTTCCCATTCTCTTATTCATACATTTGCTGAAAAAGTCATTTTTTTCTTCAGTTTTCTCCATTTTTGATATAATAACCATCAACCTGAAACTGAGCTTTAATCAACACCTATATGATCAAAGAATTAAATATAGGAAAATAGCTGATTTTTAGTGGGAAAAAATTCAAAATATAGAGAATAATATTATAATACATTGTGTTAAATTACATAATAAAGGTAAAATAAATACAAAAAAGTATATGGGTAGCTCTGAGTAGCTCCTGGTCTGCAAATTTCTAAATTCGATGTTTTTAACACATTTTAAGACCCTTGTATGTAGCTTAACCAAAGACATTTAGATCCTCCATGAAGTTTTTCTATATATTTTCATAGCCTGGGGCCTACAGCTGCTGACTTTTATGTTACATAATCCAAACAAAATGCTGCCTTCATCTTACAGATAAATATGCATCCTTGAACAGCATTAAAGACCATTTACTATCTATTGCCAGTGGAAGATTACTTTTTGCAATCGAGCACACCATCCGAAGTGGCAAAAGTTACATATTCTTCACTCGTTTTTTTTGCTTTTCCTTTTGTTTCTTACCTCCCTGCAGTACAGCGTTCTTCATCCTCACGATACAAACATGAACTAGACGACTGCTTTGACATAACTTATGATGCATATTTGCTCTTATGACTATGACTGTTCTATTGTAACTGAGTGTAATTTAATTTTTTTTTCAAAGTCAGCGACAACTCAATTTCCCATTGGAGATAAATGAAGTACATTTCAATCTCATTCAACTTCATTACTCAAGCCAAAATGAAAGAGTACAGGCCATGTACAAAGACGCACAGTGACCTAAAAATAACAACAATCGCATTAAAACTGAAGGGACAAGTCTGTTTCGCAAATGTAAGTAGAATGTAAAGATCTGTTGATTAAGTTGTGGTGAGTTAAAGTAAAAGTTTGGCAGAAAGATAAACATGCTTTAGGTACAGAAATGAAGTACTTTATTACCTTCCACCTCGGTGCTATTGCATAAAAATGAATACTCAACAGTGTAATTTAGCGTAATTCACTCAACACACAAATCTAAAAATGTGAAATGGAGGATATCAGGGCCTGGAGTAGTTCAGAGACGTCGGGAAAACAGAGAGTCACACTTATGCAGAATGATATGATGCTTTGTTTGTTTGAGTTTTTGCGTTGTAATGAATTTGAACCTGATATAAAAATGCGCCCTGTTGTTGCCATGTTGAATTTAGAACATTTTTGCACTTGTTTTTGCAAACACACACCCCTTTCCCATGAAATTCTTCAATCTATTAAAGTTCTGGATTCTGTGTTATTGTATCACTGTAAGCCTGAAAAATGAACCACTAGAGGCAAAATCACTACCTTCCTGATCCTAGTGATTTCAGAGCAGAACGGTAAAAAAAAAAAAAAAGAAAAAGAAAAACCTTCAGTTTCATCCAAAGGGAAAATGAGCCGGAATTAGCAGAATATGACCATAAATACATCTGATGTGAAATGTTTAATATCTGTTGATCCACTAATCCTATCAATCCATGTAAATAATTAACGTAAAATTAAGTTTTTCATCTTTTCATGGTCATATGACGTTCAGAAGCTCCATAGTTACAGTGGAAACACCATCATCTTCTACAACATTGATTCACCAGTAAAACCCATGGAGTTGGATCAATGACAGTGGATGGAAACACTGGGTTTTTATACATTTACAAATATATTTGACTAAAAAAGTCACTTTTTCTTCAGTTTTCTGTGTTTTTGATATAATTTTTGAAATTACTCTGAGCTTTAATGAACCCAACATACATGATCGGTGTACTAAATATCAGAAAATACACGATTTACACTGCAAAAAGGATAATGTTATAGTAAACGGTGATAAATCACCTAAGAATGGTTAAAATAAGAGAGAAATTATATTGGTTAACTGCCACAAAAGCAGCATTGTGTCTTTAAGGGTTAAAAGAAAATGAAAAGAACAGGAATTGCAGCTTTTTATATATTTCCTGATTTTTTTTTTTTTTTTTTGTACATTGTAGCATCTATGCATCACATTCAGTTTAGTGTCACTTTACATTTTCAGTATTTTTAGCATCATTGATGAGAAAATCCATAGTGACCTTTAACATTACCTTGCATATTGTAATTGATCTGCCTGAGAGGAAACTGGACTTCCTCCTCCTCATATTTTTAGACTTTAGAAAGAAGATGTAACTGTAACATGTAACTAAATAGATACAAATGGAGTAAAGGACCTGTCATTTGTGTCTCTCATACATCAACATTGAAGTCAATTCTATATAAGAGCCACTAGATTCTGCCGCCTATAGACATAACTTGTTTATATATATAAAAAAAAAAAAACAAGTCCAGTTTCTTTTTTCCTGGAAAATATGCTTATGTGTTCCGATGTGGGACACGTTACCAAAGGGTAGTGCTCAAATTGGATAGAAAAAAAGAATAAAAACAAAATAGACACACTACAATAGACTATGCAGGTTACAGGTTAGCCCCTGGCGTGCAGGGAAGCTAAAGTTTCACACATCTTATTGTCTTATGTGGTAGTCTCATGCATTCCTACCAAAGTCAAAATGTGGGACACCATTTCAATAAGTGGGACGTGGGACACCGGATAGAAACGCAGTGCGGTCCCGTATAAAGAGAGACACCTGCTCTCTTCACGGAAACCATTTTCCAGTTGAATTAGCGTTGCGTTGTCTGTCTTCATACAGATAGAGGAGGGTGTGTTCTGTTAAGATGCTGTCTTGGTATTTTGTACCTTGCAGATTAGGACGTCATGTGACTCCAGGGTAGCACTAGCACTGGTACGAAGCCATTTACATTAAGCGAATACTGACATAAATATGCCCTCATCTTATTCCCTAAACCCCCTTGGCTTCGACTACTGACCTTCTCTGCCAGTGTCAGATGATGAGCAGTTTTTTAGGCTTTTAGGCTATGCCTGAATAGAGATTATGTTAATCCTGAAGGTGAAATGAACCTTGCAGTGTCAAATTACTAGAGGGATAAGGCTGAATTACAGCAGAGTACACTCTCTACCTCACAAGAGACTTCTAAGGGTTCTTTTGGGGGGGTTAGACTTTAATTTGTGAGGAAACATATTTGCTTTTATTGAATCAACTCCCCTAATTGTATTTACTGTGGGAGCCCTTGGTATATTTTGCATTACCTTCAGAGTGCCGCAGTGCTCCACATAGATACACATCGAAGCTTTTAGATGTGTATTTGATAAGATGTGTTGCCAAGAGGTTGTTTGTCTCACTTTTTATGAGACCTGTCTCCACACTGCGCTGCAAAATGATACTGGTGAGGAGACCAATATTTATAGCGCATGCATGAATTAATAATGAACCTCGTGAGTTCCAGGTTAAACACTAATTTTGAAGCCCCCCCAAGGTCAAATGATTACAGCTGAACATTGCAAACGCTCTGCTGAGCCTCTTTTATAGATTACATTTTAGGAGACCCAAATGAGAAAGAAAGAAAAAAAAAAAAAACATGGTGGCAGGAGATTATAAATAGTTTAGGCATCTGAACCACTATCCTACTTTCACAAGACACTATCTAAATTTCTTGTCTCTTCCTTTGACTCAGATTCAATGTGAGGTTTTAGAACAGAGAACATGCTTCACAATGTGTTAGCCACTTCACACCGTGGTGTTAAAGCCTGGACCTCCTTTTATCTCCAGGACTTAAAACCCTCACAGACCTAAACAGCCGTCAGCAACCAAAGTCAGCTGATTTAAAATGTCAAATAAGTTTTAAAGCGATAATCTTATGAATATGTTGAAATAATTCAGATAAAATACATTCTCTGAGCATTTGATATGATCCATTTGGATGTTTTGATGGTTTTCTGCAACACTGGTTCAACAGAAAAACCCATGTAGCTGATTTATCAAATGATAGTAGTTATAGATGCATGTTTTTATGTTCAGACAATGATATATTTTGCTGAAAAAGTCACTTTTACTTCAGTTTCTGTCATGACAATAATCTTTATATTAACATTGGTTATGTTTTGCTAATCCCACTTTTATTAGTCTTTTTTCAGGGGACCCTAATAGTTCCAAAAGTTTCAATTTGAACACTCCAGGTGCTGAAAAAATATCTTTATATTCATTTTGACAAAAAATTAAGTGGATTTTGACAACATCTAGTTACATCACGACATTTGCACATATAAAAATTTAAGATTCATTTCTCCAGTTGTAGTAAAAACTAAAAATACGTCCAGACTTTGAGCTGATTACCTAAAATGTTCAGTTGTTGGTTGAACGGAACAGAGCAGCACAGTCAACAACCGAGAGGGGGCGGGGCATGAAGTGGCTTGTGTGCATTTAAAGGGCCAGCGCTAAAAAAAAAAAAAAATCCTTTCTGGTGTCATTTTTCAGACATAAAGTTGAAGATGAACCTGTGGAGTTGAATTAATGAAGAATTCAGACCCAATCAGAGCATTTACAGTTTATGTAGACCACAGGGAAATGTTTTCAAATGTATAATTCCAGTTTTTTCACTCCTTTAACACTTAGCGCTTATGAACATTTGCATAATCAATATATTTAAATAGGAAAATTGCTGATTTTTGCTGAAAAGTGCAAAATGGAACCGACAATATTACAAGAAATGGAGATAAATCACTTAAAAACAGTTATATGAACATAAAAACTTCATTTGGAATACTTCTAGGTCTTTAAGAATGTTCTGAAACATTCCTCAGAGGGTTTGTTTAGTGAGATAGCATCGTGCAGCTCTACATCTATGAGGCCGATCTCCCATTCCTACACATTCTGAAGGTGAGCTATTGGTTTGAAATCTGATGACTGTACAGACCTTTGAGTACGACGCGCTATGTATGTTTAATCCAGTTGGATGTGGAAAAGGATAAGATGTGTACACTGTGATCACAGAGGGAGGGCTGTGGTGTTTTAACTATTCCCAACTGGTATTGTTCAAAGTGTGCCAAAAATATATCCCCCACACCACTACAACACCCCCAACAACAACCTGAACCATCGAAACAAGACAGGATTTTACATCGAATTCTGACCCCTCCATCCAAATGTTGCAGCAGAACTTGAAACCCATCAGACCAGGCAGTGTTTCTGTGATCCTTCATTGTTCAGCTTAGATGAGTCTGTACAAACTGCAGCCTCAGTTTCCTGTTCTTATCTGACAGGGGTGACACCGACTGTGGCTTTCTGCTGCTGTAGTCCCTTTGCTTCAGTGTTCAACAAGTTACACAGAGATGCTTTCCTCCACACCTTCTACTATCAGCAAGGCATTTCCATCCAGACAACTGATGCTCACTTGATATTTTCAGATTTTTTGGAGCATTCATTAGAAAACTTAGCAATAGCTGTGCATGAAATACCTGTGAATCGGCAGCTTCTGAAACAAAACAGCCACATTCAAAGCCACTTATAAAATCACGTTTCTTCCACTTTCTCACGCATTCAGGAAACCATCTTGACTGTGTCTACATGCACTGAATTGATGCCATTTGACTGACCTGTTAGATATGTGCATTAACGAGCAATTGAACCGCTGTACCTAATAAAGTGGCCACTAAATGTAAGTTCAGAATGCAACCAAATCTAACATATACTGTATATACAACCACTGTAGAGCTGCACAATATATTGTCATTGTGTGCAATAGTCACATGACAGATCCTGCAATGTAAGAGGCAAACGCAATGTGTTCTCATCTAATTTCAACCTGGGCACCTGACACACACCATGTGTTTACCATATTTCTGTGTAAATATCTCAAGTCAGAATGTCAATATAGTCAGATGCAGCTAATATTCAGGTGTGTTATAGCCCGGAAAACATGGTAAACTAACTCTAAGCACATTGAATATATGAAAACTAATAAAATCTTGCAAACCTGCTTTAAAAAAACAAATTAAAACTAACTAAATTTGAGAAAAAGCTAAATAAAACTAAAAAAAAATCCCAAACTATTTGAGTCATTCCCTCAGATTCCTGATGCCAATGAAAATGCATGAATAAAAAAACAGTCAGGGTTTGGTTTGTTTTGGTTTAGGGGGTACTAACTCTACACCGTACAGCCGAATGTCACCCGCCACAAAATACAACAAGAGTCGTCAGAGGAGTTGAGTAATTTAAGAAAATTGCACCTCAAGTCGTGAGCAACATATACAGAAATTTTGTGATGACAGTTGAAACAAAATGATGACAGTTGGACAAAACAAGCACAAAAGGCAGAGCACTTCAACACATAACCTCTAATTGTAGCAAGTTTAGTGGAAAAATATTGTGAATTGTTTTGTTAAATGCTGACAGACAGATGGACGTGCGGATGGTCAGGCAGACAAGCTGACCGACTCATCCCCCTGCTTTATCCTCCAGTGGGGATACAAAGAGACAAGACATCTGTACAGCTCATTTTAAGGTAATGAGAACGCAATCACTCCTATTTTCAAGCAATTATATAGTAATGAAAACGTAATTAGAGAATGAATACTACGCTCAAGTTTCTTCAATTAGATCCATCTAAATCTTACACACTGAATGGAATAAAAAAAAAAAAAGGGGGGGGGTGGCTTATGATGGTGAATCTGCAGGACAGCTAATGTTTGAGAGCAGCTGTTCCGATACGGTTGTTAAAAAGTGAAAATGTTTCCATCACTTTAACAGGCTCGAGCTTTTCAGTCAGTCGCATTTAAGGATCATTTTGCGAGATTATCCCATTTTTCTTTTTAAGTCCTTTTGACAACACCATTTTTCACAGCTGGTGCACTTTGTCTTTGCTTCAATATATCATTTTCTAAGCTCTTTCTTCTGGCAGCACGTGGTGTATAATCTGCCGCAGTCCTACTTTTTTTTCTACACATGTTTTTACACTTTTGTGTGTCTTGTTAATTTGTATGCTCTCATGCTAATTTCTGTAAACACAATTACGTAAACAGGATTTACCCAAAGGGGAGACAAGAACTGGGGAAGAAAACATCAAATCTCATCTATTGTCTATTGTTTTCCGATGACGCTGCTTCGTCGACTTACTTGTGGTGTTGTACCTGACGCCGTAAAACATTTCCGGACACGGCCGCGACACCATCTGCCCAGCGCCGCTCCTGGGCCAGCAGGTGCCAATGCCATCGATGGAGGTTTCACAATAAGGTCCTGAGCCTAAAGAGCAGGGACACAAATGTCAGACACAGATATACATGCATTGCTAGCGTGGCTAAGGACTACATATAGCGGTTGTGAAATTCTTACAATGCTTCACTGATCTGGGCGATAAATCGTGAGGCTGAATAAGCTGTTTGCATATGCAGGCTTTAATGATTACTCCTGTGCTACCACTGAGTGTCGTCTCCCGTGGCATCACACCAAATCTATTTCTAGCATTGTTGTCTTCTTTGATGTTAGTCCTTACAATCTCAGTTCACATCAAACTTGTTTCCCCCTGTGGGGTATTCCACAAAAATCCTACTGTGGAGGCTGAGCGGGAATCACAGTATTCATGGATCTGAGAAGAATAACGTGTCCGACTCACCGCTCCACTGACCTGTGGCGTTGCTGTTGCTGAGGGTTTGGTTCCAGGTCGAGGCCAGGGACTGTACTGCAACCAGGAGGGGAGGGGGGGGGGGGGATTCATCAATAATCTCAATGCTTGTTTGCAGAGTTTAGAAGAAGCTACGAAAATCTCATTAGATTCAGCCTAATGGTTACAAAGGCTACGCATTAAAGGGCAACGGTAAACATTGGTGACAGACCTTTCCTCAAGCAATAACGGGAACATTGCAGCAAATATGTATCTAGACAAGCCCCCAGGGTCATGCTATTATTGCTATAATTCAGGAAGATTTGGGGAAGAAGAAGGACCTGCAGGCCAAATGTGGGTCTGGGGTCTTGTGCTTCCGTTTTTGATTTTTTTTTTTTTTTTTTGTCACTTACCTAGGATAAAATAAATGAATCCATGTATAATATTAAAGGTACAATATGTAACACTGATGCATGATGTATATTATGCACTCACTTGAACTGGTGTTTGTTTCTTCTTTTCTTGGAGCTTCAATAAATGACGCTGTTTCTAATCTAATGTTACTCGTGACGCACTTGTGAATGGGTAAAGGATTAACATGGAAAATCCTTATGTCCTGTTTTAGCTTTTCTATACATAGAAATCAGTCTAAAGGTCATTAGCAGGAGTGTAGGTAAACTAAAAACAAAAAACCCACAGAAGGTGCGTCCATAGACTCTAAGTTTCCACAGTCACTGTGAACCATCACTCACTGGTTTTGAAAAAAACACACAGGAAAAATGACAGATTTTTTCAAGAATCAAAAGTATTTTCCTCAGAGTATAGTGAGTAAATCTGGCTCTGTATTGAGCAGGGGCTTTGGTACCAATCATGAGCCTGTGAAAGCATAAACATTGTGGACCTTTCATAAATTTAGTATGTTCTCAATCTGTTGGACCAGGGGTGGGGGGTTGGGGGTTCATTCATAATGTCCTTTGCTCTACTATAACATGAAACTCAAACTTATCACGCTTTCATCATCCGACTCATAGGTCTGTTATACAACGGATCTTACTTTTCACACCATCTAACCCATATCCACAGGACATTTATGAACATTTTTAATGTAATGGTATTTTTAATGTGGCTTTTTATGCACAACCACAGGTTCAAGACAAAATTATTTTTAATAAGAATTAGCTGAAAAAGTCCAATCCAAAGTCTTGTTAATGTTGACACAGTACTGATTATATTAAATATGTATATAAAATCAATAAAGATATTTTGGTAAAAAGTCCAATCCAATAGGTGACGTACCCATCAAAGAGGACAGTAAACCGAATGCTAGCCCTGAAACCAAGGGCGTAACTTTGGGTTAAACACTGGGGGGGGGTCACACTCAGGGCTGTTGCAGGGTTTTAAAACTGCTGGGATTTGTGATGTGGGGCTGAAAATCTTTAAATTTTTGAGTGAGTGGGCATGAATTACACGTCACACAAGAGATCTATATTGCTGAAATTACTTTTGAACTAAAAAAAAAAAAAAAAAAACATGGCAAGAGTAAGTTAAACGTGGTTTGATCTGGTAAAGGCAATGAGGAAAAAACGTACTCTAACCATGTACTATGGTAATGGTAATTTATGGTAATAAAACGAATAAGGAAAAAAATGAACAAATTATTCATACCAAATAGTTCATACATTTATTAATCAGAATGATGTGATTATATTGGGGGGTTATATTGGTTGGATCTGATTTATTTTTTTTTGGGTGGGGGGGTCATGACCCTCCTATCCCCTGTGTAAATTAACTGAAACTATAGCAAAACGATCACAAGTATTCCTATTAGAAGGTTAAAATTACGCAAATTATACCAGAGGAAAACCTGGAAAAACATGATTGACTTTGTGTTCCTTGCCAAGGTTTTTTGGAGGAAGTGTCTAGCAGCCGACTCTGGTATTACATTTTATTTCCATACTGGGTTCTGTTTCATGTCAAGGTTGTTGCCTCTTGAGCACATGCTGTTCGCACGGTGAAAATAAAACATGTAGATTTCATCGCGTGTTACATATTGTACCTTTAAGCTCGTAAAGTGTTGAAATATTCTACAATACCTGTGGGCAGTATGACAGAACGCTAATAGAACACACACTGCATTATTACTACACTGTCAAGGGCTAACTTTGATGTTAACCAGGGGCAAATTACACACATATCATTCCCATGCATCTGCACGTGGTTATGTGCACTCTGGGTGTTTGCTGTTTATGTGTAAGTGCATGTGCAGGCTGTTGCCATATGACTGAGGTCTACACAGAAATGGAGTAATTGGAGAGGATGTTTTGCCAATATGCACAAGGGAAAAGTTATATGTTGAGATGAGGCTTTGACATTTAGTGCTCATGTGTCTATGTTATGAGACGGAAAAAGAACGGAAATCAATTCACTCCTAGTGTCTGTGCTGTTGTAACTAAATATTGGAATGTTCACGTTGGAATCACCGCCTTGTAGCAGCTACTGTAATTGTGTTCTTATAGTAATCATGCAGCTGTCAGAAAAACTAAAGCTCATCATGGGATTCACATGTTTGGTCTTACTTACATGAGACATTTCCTGCTAACAGAAGCAGGGCTTCACATGTCAAATCTGCTAAAGAGCCCGAAGGCAGAAGGCTCATGATGGCGTACACCTGCCAACAGAGAACAGTCACAAAGAGTCACAATCAATCAATAAATCAGATTTCCAACAAAACTATGAGACTGTGGGAAAAAAAAAAAAAAAAGTACATCTTTGTAGTTTTAATAGCCTTGTGACTTAATCTTTGTCCCTTTGATTCTCTCATGTACAGTAAATGAAGTTCCGCTGAATCGCACTGCTGTTGCCCTTGAGCAGCTGATGCATGCATTAACATCTCCTCTTGCCTGATGCAATGCTTTTAATTTGCCGCACTTTGTAGTTTCTAATCATTTTCTACGTCAGCACGCTTTCATGTTTACAGATACAAGGTTACAAAAAAAAAGTACCTATTAACATCTCAGTTGGAGGACTGTAAAGTTAGTGTTACTGTTCGTGTTTGTGCGCTGGGTACAAGCCCGAACACAACCTACTTTGCATCTGTATGTATATGCAAAAGCATGAACTGAATATCGCGACAATAATAAATAAAACTAAAGTCGGTAACTCAGAAGTGGTTACTGAATCTTCTGAGCATCATATGACAGATTCATCAGTGTATTTTGCAAGACGCTACAATAAGAGAACAATCGCTTTATTTACAAAACAACCTAAAAATGTGAGAACGTCTATTCTCGGTTCTGTCATAACAGACAGCAATGGCAAACGGATATGATGTTAGGATTAATATTTCATCCACACACTTTGATCTCAACTGGATTTCAAGCAGGCTGGATGACTGAATGCTGGATATTGTCCAGACCAAGAACGGTTGGCGACACTAGAAAGATTCCCTGAATCTCTACTGGCAGGCGAGCAGCATCTGTTAGTGCTAGCATCAGTGCCATTTTATGGGAGAAAGAAACAACCAGAAACTGTCAAGTGTCATCATTTAATATTTAGCTTTGACTTCCTCGCTTCAGTGTTTGACCTCAATCCATAGGTTAAATTTAAGCTGATTGCTTCCTATACA
>JAPSES010054622.1:0-11632 GCA_029822895.1 Maxillicosta whitleyi | reverse complement strand
CAATGTGTCTTGAAAGACCAACAAATATTGTATTTGTACATGTTGTATTTTTTCTATTGAGCAAATGGTTGAATTTTCATGAATATTTGAAATAAATAATATTAATGCTCACCACAGACACACCAGGGGTTAAAGGGTTCGTGCAGTTGAAGTGATCAGTCGTACAGAACAGAGGAGAAGCAATGCAAGGCAGTGTTTACATGGACACTTGAACTCATCTAAAACACTGCTAATATTATCTTGGATGATTTCACTGTCGTCTACATTGAGAGTCTCTACGACTGAATGAATGAACATTGTGTCCAGAATATACCCCATCTTTACCCCATCGTAGCCAGAATAGGTTCCAGCACCTCTGCGGACCTCTCAAGGAATGAGTGTTTCAAAAAATGAATGAATGAATGAATGAATGAGAGAGGTTACAATAAAAAGTTCACAGTTATTATACTGTAAAAAGCTTAATTTTGTGTTTTAAAAGGGCTTATACAGAGCTGTGTTATAGTCAGAACATTAACATCAGCACTTTCTGATAAAAAACAAAAAAATCATCATCATCAAGTCAATTAGTCAACCAAACCAAAATAATTATAATATAAAAAAAACTGACCAACAAGTCATACCACAAATATACTTAAAAAAGTGGGCAAAGTGGTTTATGCCACTGGCTTTGGTGCGGAAGGTGGACGGTTCTGGGAAAGGTTCTTTATGCTATACATTCCTATACCTGTAGCCACAAGGGGGCAGTGTCTCATTGTTCTGGTCCCAAGCCTGGATAAATACAGAGGGTTGTGTCAGGAAGGGCATCCGACGTAAAAACCTGTGACAAATAAACAGACCCCTGAAAGGAAAAGCCTAAAGAAACTTATTTACTTTACATGAACAAAGAAACAGAACCATAACATTAGTTCCATGTCTGTATAAATCTGTTGATTGAATAATAGACAACAGAAATTACAATTACACCAGTAATATGATGGAAGGAACAGTGAGAGGCTGCAGACGTGTCTAAACTTGCTCTGTCCTCACTGCCTCCCACATGACCCTGTTCGTGATCATACATGGACTCACTGTCCAATTACGCCTGGCCCGGTCCGGTTCCCTGGCTCAGCCATGCTCTGTCACGTGTACATTGTTCTGAATCCAAATCCATCAGTATCCTTATCATTGTTGCTCCTGTTTCAGTAGTCTACAAAGACACTGTTTTCAGTCTCAGAGCTCATTTGTAGCTACCTGGGTTTCCTCACCCTGAGGATTATGGGTGAATTACTTTCATTTCACCCCATGGATAAATGTTATTATTACCAGTAGCACTAGCGCCAAAGGAAAAATGAGCCCCACTGTCTGACTGCTGTGACTACAAAAAACTCAGCTGCTACATGAGAGAATACACAAACCAAGTATGTAGAAGTCTTTTTTTTTCTTTTGTTTTTTAACCAAAGGCTTCCCATTTGTAAATATTGTCATCTCCCTACATACAAGCACAGGTTTTTCAGATTGCACTAACACTTCATAGCTCTAGAGGTCTGTATTTTGCTGTTCGTAACCGTTGGAAACCGAGGCTTCGGCTTTGACTTGTTTCTTACGGCTTCTGTCATTTCTCTGTGGCACCAGAGGGCCGTGTAAATAGTGCCTTATGTTTCATGCATCCCTTCGCTATCATTGTCAGATGCACTCCAGCCTATTTTGAGAAACACACTAGCAGGACCTTGGCTTGACAGTCCTGGCTGTCGCCGCGTACGGCTGTTTGCACTGCTCTCGTTAAAGCATCGATTAGACGCTCCTTCGCCGTGCAGAAAAGCACCGGCTGGAGATGCAGAGAGGGATGGAAGACAAGCGTAATCCGTCGACCGGGTATTTACTGTGTATTTATGCGTGTGTGTGTGTGCGCGCGCCTGCATAAGGGAGCAGCGGATCCTACGTACGCTGTTACATAAACCCTCGGTGACATGCCAGGCAGCTACAGAAACTCAGCCAGTGCACTGCTGTAGCTGCTACTGCTTCCAAACCTCTAGGGTCTGCACAATTATAAAACACTCACACACACACACACACACATGCACATACAGGCACACAAAATCTGGTCTGCTCTGTAAAATGCGTTTTTAATCATCCTCTTGTTACTCTCAGATTGGTGTCTGCTGTAGCGGCGCTCTCCGAAGCTTACCAAGCTGGCAGTCATTTTAAAACAAAAACTACTATAAAAACACTTCGCTTAATTCTAATCCTATTAAACATATAAATAACCTCCTAGACTTAAGTGCGTTATGCAGCACGTTTGGTGTTTCAAGTAAGGAGGTACATGTTGCGAACCGAATCAGTCTAGCACACGCCGACCGCGGGGCTAAATTTATATACTCTTGTTGAAATTTGATTGTGATTGTGATTACCTTAAGGAGAACAACGGCTTAAGGCTTTTCCCTCTGTGACTGCACACACAATCAAAGACGCTACAACAAGTACGTAGACGTCTTCCTGTGGCTACGGAGGAGTAATCAGGCTACATTAATAACATGTGTGACCTTTGTTTATGGTCAAGGTCTGAGAGATTGCTTCGGTGTTGAGAGATGAACCTTTGATTTGGCAAGACAACAGGCTTTAGAGATGACGGGGTCGTGTGATACGAACATAAACACGTCTGATGATAACTGAGCTCCACATATGGACCGGGAATACGCATTCCTTCAGCAGACGTAAAGAGGAGAGTGAAATGAAACCACGGTGCCTGCTGGGGATGAGCATCTAGGCTACATCGCCGAGGTCGAGGCAACACAGAAAGTGATTTAGTGTCAATGATTTGACAAAATGGGCAACAGTGCGGTGGTTAGCACTGTCAACTCACACAGCAAGAAAGGTTCTGGGTTTGATTCCACGACCTTTCTGTGCATGTTTGCGTGTTCTCCTTGTGTTTGCGTGGGTTCTCTCTGGATATTCCTCCCACTTATCCAAAGACATGCACTTAATTGGTTACTCTGAATGACCCGTAGCTGTGAATGTGAGAGTGACATCTCTGTATGTCAGCCCTGCAATGAACTGGAAACGTGTCCAGGGTGTACAATGAGTTACCCAATGGCAGCTGAGATACGCTCCGGCACCCCCCCAACCCCATGACAAAGCTTTGATTTGATACAGTAAAGTCCTATGATAATTGACTGTATGATTCAACCCCATTGGGATGCAGTGAAATCAACACAATTCAACATGGATACAATGCAAAAGAAGATGATGGTAGCGATAGTTTTGATTTTATTTCTTATGCACAAATAATGAATTAACTGAAAGGGTCTTTTTTTAGACTCTTACAAGTCTTGACTGAGATTTAGAAAAGTTGAATTATTAAAGTGATGACTAAAAAACGATTGGCCACACATTATTGGTCAGTGTTTTTAATAATAAAGGTTTACTACGAGGCTAATTGTTTGACAAAAAAAAAAAAAAAAATCAGTTAGCAATAATGCCTACTTTTTCCTGAATTGCACTGATTCAGATCTGTGAATATAACCATCGCTACTGTCTACAAATCATAGATCAACCACAGTGATATAACCTGTGTGCTTGGTTGGCTCTATGTCCTTGTTGTCCATAATAACCTACTTTAAGTGCCTCGACAGCTGATTCCTGGACTGCACACAATCATTCAGCATGTGATTTAAGAGCAATTCGGAGTGGACCTGTCCCTGACCCTGGTTTATCTGTGGTTACAAAACACCCATCTGCTAGGCACTAACTTCTGCACAAGGAGTATGGACGCCGACGAAACAGCAGATGGCACTATTGAGTGTGGAAACATGTTTTATGCCTCAGGGAATGGTGTGGGGAGTAGTTATTGGCAGTGAGGAAAGAATGAGTAAAGGGAGGGCTGTTGTGAAAGGTAAATACATCAGACAACTTACATAATAATAATAATAATGAACATGTAAAGCCACTGCTATCAATAACCCAGATCTTCAGCGAGAAAAAATATTTTCAATAGCCTATCAGAGCAAAAAAAAAAAAAAGCCATGTCCGGCAGATTCTGACTGTGATCTAAATCAGACACAGACAAGCAGCCAAGCATCACTGCAAGGACAGTGTCGCTTACTGGCTGCAAGGTTTGGCAACACCTGAACACCCCCCTCGTCTGCTCCTTATGATGCAGATCAAAGGAAAAAGCAAGATGAATGAGGGGGAAAAAGCCGTGTGTCCAAGGTGTGTATTGGTAAGATGAATCCACAGCAGCTTGTACAGTTTGAGGTTACCTTTTAAAAGCATCCCACTCAAAGCTGAACCAAAACACACACCCACAGAGGAGAAAAGACGGAAGATGAGAGGGATGTAGTACTAGTGAAGGGAGGGAGGAAGACACAACACGGAGCTTTCTATTTTCTGTTCCGGCACAGAACTCATCACAGGTCTTTTTCTTTTGGTTGTCTGTGTGTTCAGGCGTGTGAATCCCAAAGTCTTTGCGTCTGAATCTGCAAACATGCATGTGTTTGAGGTCCCTGCTGTCAACGTGTTACTTCCATCTGACTTCCAAAGAGCTAAAGAGCCACAAGATGTCTAGATGGGTTATATCATCTGCCTCGTATGGGAGTCCATTTATTACAGTCATGAATCTAAATGTAAAGTGCATTTATTCCAACCCTGAGGGGCATGAAAATATAGAGTGGCTGTGTTCTCTTGACACAAGAACCCAAAGCAAACAGACAGATCTGTGACCCATTTTATAGCACCTGCACGACAGAGCTGGTAGTTTGTTTTTTTTTTCCCATCATGCCTTGACTTTGTTATGTAGATCAGTGGATCTCCACTGCTCTGGCTTTGGGACCCACTATCACCCTCGATGATGAGCCGTGACCCAAATTGAGGAAAGTTAAACTTCTCAAATGTATTTAATGAAAAGATGGTGTGTTTTGAACACGACATAGCACAGAATATCACAGTATGCCGACACAGAAGACAAGTAATGATGAACCAAATAAACCAGCAAGTGGAAATATTTCCTTTAACACTAAATTAAGTGCATTTTAAACTTTTTTTTTAATCCTCAGTGTAGGTAAATCTACACCTGATGTAGTTGTTATCATACCTGACCATCCCGTAAGTTGAGAATCACTGGTGGCACTGCTCATTCTCCAGCATAATTGTGTTTGTTTGGGTAAATTATTCATAACTTGCTAGCGACTAGGGGTGGGTATGGTCAACAACATTGAGATACAAACATCCCGATACAGGGGTCACGTTACGATACGTATCGGAATATATGTGCATTCCGGTACATGGTATTCAACGCAATACGCATCCCGATATTTTAGGCCTATATATATATATATTTATAGTTTTTACTTTTTTAACATTTTACAGAAAACACACATGAATACCTAAATGTTATTTTTTATTTTACTGTAGAGCAACAATTCCACTGTAGTTTATGTAAAACACTGCATTTAGAACTTGGCTGTAGTGTACAAATAAAGATGGCTTTGATAAACTTCAAATATGCAAAGTCATTTCAGAAACTTAATAAACTAATTATTCGTTGCATTTGAAATATCGATACTGACGCCTCCGTATCGATACCCGATACCCGTGAACATGCCCACGACTATATATCCCCGTATCGATATTTTGAACACAACCCTATTAGTGACTTTGTTTCTATCAATGTAAATTATGACTTACAATCTAGGGAATTGTGCTCTCTAGTAACTCCCATTGAAACAGGACTGCACAATTTGGTGAAAACGTCATGTTGTAAATATTGTACACAGTAATGTGACATACAATTTGGATGTGATTTAGATTAAAGTCCACTTTCTTGGAAATCACAACAAATGAACAGGTGATTTCTTTTGAGATTTTTCTAAAGCATACAAACTAAAAGTAGCACAAATACAAAAACGGTGTATTATAGCTGATATATTTAGACAGAGCTCTGATTATAATGTGTTTGTTTAATAAACACTAAATTAAATACTGCAATTTCTCCACATGTGTGAATGCCGTGTACTATTGTTTTCCACAGAATCCACAACCTACAGAATCAGAATGAAATGAAATAAAATGCCCTCTAAAATATTCATCATTACCAAGTGGAAACCAATAACCTTTTCCAATTGTGATGCAGTGCAGTTAACAACTGCTTCTGGGGTTTTATTCAATCAATGCAGTTGTGTTCTATTTAGTCTCGCTAATGAAATCAAATGCATTTGAAAAAACAAGCTCTCAAAAACTCTCAACTCAAGTTAATTTTAGAAATTTGACAAACACTCTACCCTAATGCACTCGACCCTTGGGTATGAAATTCAGATCTGACTGATAAAGACAGACTGTGTACATGACGGCAAATTAATTTACACAACTTGACTAAAGTGTTTATCTGACTTCTCAAGTCATATAGATGTAATTACCACACCATCTGAACCATAACATGAGCTGTAATGTTGTTAGTCCAATTTCTTGGCAGAAAAAGTTGCTGGCTTTTATCACTCTAATGGTTTTGCTGCCAAAATGCTCTTGTTTCCTGCACTTTAGTTCTTGGAGTAGCTTTGGCGCTTCAAAGCCAAGTATACAGTATGCTGATTGGATACCTGGGATAATAAGGTCAAGGCTGCAGAGAAAAAGATGACCAAATATGAACAAAACGGTTCAATTTGAGAGGTTAAAGACATATTACACTCAAGCACATCAATAATTGAAATGGTAAAATAACAGATTTGAAGAATGATGGCTGGGGCAAGTAATAAAGAAAATAACAGAGGACCCAAAACCAAACCATGAGGAACACCTAAATTAAAAAAGTTTCAAAAATCTAGAATACCTTGTGTATAGAGGATTGAAACAAAGTGGGAAATTGGGGTTTTAGATGGGGGTTTTTTGTACAGAGACTCTATGAATAAGATTTTTTTGGCCATAAAATACTATATGTAGCACTGTTTACACTTGCTGTGGTGCTTGATAGTTTTTTTAAAATGCCACCAGACAAAAATTACATGATTACCTCTCAGAGGAAATGGGACTTCTGAATGGACTCCATGCCTATTTTCTTAGGCGGGAGAAAATCTACCTGTCATAGAGATTTCAGCTCCTTGTTCACCCTCAGTTCCAGTGTATATGCTAAAGTAAACGGAAAGTAAATGGAACTAAGATAAAAAAAAAAAAAAAACATTCTTATTTTCATGTGATTATACACTGAGTGACTTTGGTGCGGAAGGTAGCTGGTTCGAGACCCAGGGAGCCCTCGAGAAAGGTTCTGTATGCTATACATCCCAATAGCTACAAAGGGGGTACATGCCTCATTGTGCTGGTCCCAAGCCTGGTTGTCTCAGGAAGGGCATCCCATGTAAAAACCTCTGCCAAATAAAAATGCGAAGGTGATTTGCTCGACCACGGAAGGGAAAAAGCTGAAAGAAATCATCATGATCCTCATCATCATGTGATTATACACCAATGGTTATATATTAGACACCAATTGTATTCCATTTCTCCATGTGTATACTACAAAATCTTCTACACCAGACCTTAACATTAGCATAGTGTTAGAGTTGCTTGGTGAATTCATCCATCACCCCTCTCCCTCAGCTCCACCCTTTTGTTCCATTAATATAGCTGAAATATAATATAATATAATATAATATAGCTGTCTTGCTGGAAAAAAAACAAACAAAACAACTAAGATGGTGCCAATCAGATTGCAATCTTCAAACTTCAAAATGGTAGACAAAAAAAACAAAACAAAAAGGGGTCACACTATTTTGTTTTAACTTTATTAGAAAAATGGTGTATCTTCTGGAATAAATGTAACTGAAGATAGTACAGAGGAAGAGACAATGAGACAAAAAGCAAAATAAAGACTGAAAATGAAGGGAGAAAGCACTATAAATAGAAAGACCCAGCGAGAGAACAATAGAGTTAAAAACAAGACACAAGATAAGGAGGGCAGAGAAAGAAAGGGAGAGCCATGCTACTAACTTAATTAAGTCCCACTCTAAAGCACTGGGAAGTGGATGGTCACTCCATTGATTACCAAAACCCAATTTATTACTTAGATGAATGCAAGACAACAGGATTTGACCTGAAGCGCAAGTCTGACTACACGCCATAATCAAGATTTTTTTTCTTTCCCCTTTGTGCTTTTTTCTCATAATATTCGTATCTAAATGAAATGGAAATGGGATAAACCTACTTATCACATTCCTGGTAGGGCAGTGCTCATCCACCCTTGTGTGTGGTTAAGGTTAGAGGTCGGGCTGATAGAAATTCAGAGGTTTTCTCATGGGTGGATGCTTGCTGACATGGTGGCTTGAACCTTTGTTAAACAGCTGAAGGTCATTCGCAGTCCTTACAAAACACCATTACTGCACATTGTGGGATTTAAGCCTATTTGACCGTGATAAACGACTGTCCACGCAGAGATTTTTTTTTTTTCCTGAGATGTGATAATTGCCCTATCATCTTACTTCCTGCGACTATAGGTGCTCACTAACCTCTCCCTTTTCTTTCTCTTACACTGCATCAGCAGAGACGAGACAGAAAGCTGCTGAATAATTCAATTATGACTGCAGGATCCAAAGTGAGACATTACCAAGAAGCCAGGGTGTACCTGAACGGCCAGAAGCAATTTATGCGTCCACCCATCTATGCATCTGTTGGCTTTTCCTTGGGTTGTATTGTACGTCCGCCCTAAATGTATTTGTCAGTTTCCCAACGTTTCAACTCATTTCTGATGCATCTCATCTGCAAACACTGACACAGACACTCAAAGCAATTAACACCAATTTCTCATTCGGAAGAAAATTCACAGTGGAAAAACCACTGTTTGTCTTTTGTGCAAATTACAGTGTTCTAATTCAGTGTCAGATTCCCCTCCCTCTGTGCTTTCTAAACATTGTAAACTACCCACTATGGTAATGAGTGACTCATTTTTTCCACAGTTTATCATTATCTATGGTTTGCTCATCATATATCGGAAAATCCTCTCAAAAGAAACGATAATATTCCATAATATTTATATTCGAGCTCAACATAGTTCATAAGTAAAGAGTTTTTTTTTTCAGGTTAACATTAAGTTGCTGCCCACATACACAGGATTCTTTGCCTCTCAGGAGTCACGCTCGCCATGCTCTGTGCGCTACTGTTGTGACAACGATGGAGAATGGCATCGGAGCGTCTGAAATGACAAAAGCTATTTTTAGTGTAAGGCCGCCACAAGCTCCCTCAGACTGAGAGGATGTGAGGTAGGAGAGGAAGTGAATAAGAAAGGAAAGGGGAAAAAAATCAAAGTGACGAGACGGGGAAAATGGAGAAAACTAGTACTGGAAAATTGCGGTATATCACCTGCACCACGCGGCGTTTCTGCCAACCAAAAGTTAAAATATTGAAAATATTGGGTTGTATCAGGAAACATGCTTGGGGAGGCATTTTCCCATATCCCATATTTAGAAGATTAAGGCTAAATCTAAGAAAGTGCCTGATCTCAAACCAGTGTTTGGTCTGGAAAATTGGTTCGAAGTTACCCAAAGGAACCTACAGTAACTTCAGAAAATACATAAGAGTCAAATAATGCTTTGATCTGGTTGTGTCACCATTTACATATATGTTGTTTGCCATTTTAATGTAATTAACTAGTCAAAAAAATTGCAGTTTGAAGCAAAGACATTAAAATAACGAATAGTTTTATGAGGTAAAAAGCATGAAAAGGTGAAAATCCCAACACCCTGAAATGACTGAAATGGGCGTCTTCAGTGACTCAAGTAACAGATCGTGGAAACAAAGTTATGATAATTTTCCCTTTGCAACATTAGGGTGCGATGTAGTTTTGGTAGTCAGGTAGTCTTACAGGTAGTCTTCGGGTTACGAACAAGTTCCGTTCCTACACTGTCGACGTAACCCGAATTTCTGTGTAAGTCGGAATTAACCCTTTAGTACCCCTAAATACCCCCTAAATCTCTAAATAACTATCGAAATACATGTATTATACTTCATATTAATAAAATAAAATAAAAAAAATAAGATGCTGTACTTAATGTACGTACAGTATACGTATGTAAAGTAATGGCGGACAAAATTTCGGCGTCGTACAGTCGAAATAACGTAAGTCGGGTACGTTGTAACCTGAAGACTACCTGTATTTGCGTATTTTAACAGTCTGTTACTTCGGCAGTTTTACAACAAACTGCGACTTTCTCCATGTATAAAATTAAATTACACCTTCTGTTAATGAGCTTGGATGTCTCCGGAAATTATGGGATGAATTATAAAATAGGCTGTATTTTAACCTGCCAATATGTAGTTTCCATTCCATTGGCCAGAACCCTCAGAACCCTGATGTTGTGCCTTTGAGCCAATGTTAATCCAACATATGCACCAGATCCAAACTAGCACCACATCTGTGTTGATAGAAAAGGGTTTAAGGGCTTTGATAATGTTCGTAGGAGAGTTCAACACTCTAGAACGTTCATGCTAGCAGTATGAGCAGCTCACTTATCGATTCCTTCGTTGCGCATGCATGATGAGGTCACACGTACGCTGCATCGTTTTTGGTCAGAACGTAGCCAACATGGTGTTGACGCAGAAACGGTCTAAAAAAGATGACACTTGGAACACTGTCAAACTAAATTTATTTTCAAACTTTTCAGGTTTAACTACATCTTTTTGAATTATTATCTTAGTAATAAAAACTTTCTTTGGGCTTTTCCCTTCAGGGGTCGCCACAACGAATCAGATTCGCCACAGGTTTTCACATCGGATGCCCTTCCTGACACGACGCTCTGTGTTTATCCAGGCTTGGGACCAGAACAATGAAGCTTGCGCCCCCTGGTGGCTACACATATTGGGATGTACAGCGTAAAGGACCTGTCCCAAGGGTCCATCTGGGTTCTGCACCAAAGCCAGTGACGTAAACCACTAAACTACCCAGTTGAATTCTATTCTTAGTAATGATAGTTGTCATTGAAGGTATATATAGGCTCTTTGTCATTTTCAGTGTCAGTCTAACACGTTTGCTGTCTTTTCTGTCTGTCTTTTTGTCTCCTGTGATAGAGCAGCATATGTTTCCTCACAGAAACAGGCGGTCAGCCAGCTGATGTCTCTCCATTTACCTTCCTATCGTTCTTCCCATAGATCAGTCTGTCTGGGGAGTCCCACAGTCACTGCTGCAGAATGGTCAGCAGTGGGGGGGGGGTCGAGAAGCAACGGGGGTGAGGATGTTATTGGTTGCCTGGATCTAGAAACACTCTTTCTTCCTTGGGGTTCCCTTGCATGTACACCTGTTGTAAACTGTTCTTTTTCTGTGCATGAATAATAAAAAAAAAGTATAAAAATAGTAATAATTAAAAAAAAAAAGAACAAAAAAAAAGCCAAATCCACCTTGGAAATTTAGAGTTACTGTAAAGTATTTGAAAAAATATAAAGAAAAGAAATCCTAAAAATGAAAGAAAAACAATTTAAAATGTCCATCTTTGTTTGTTTGCGTCCAACTGGTATTGTAATGGTTTCTGGTCAAGTTGGAAAAGCTACAATTATTGAAAACCTTTGTTAGATCTTTGAATTCAGTGTAATATTGTATATATTATACAGACACGGGCGTATTTAAAGGAGCTCCTCCTCTTTATCCATCAGAATTACATCCTGCCAGCGTTGGCATATATACAACGAG
>JAPSES010054601.1:0-11632 GCA_029822895.1 Maxillicosta whitleyi | reverse complement strand
CAAAACTTTCTAAAATGAATGCATTAACATTGTTCACTTGCCAATATTTGGACTTTCATGCCTGTATGCCTGTTGTTATAATAAAAGTCAGAACAGTACTTATTGTTATTTCCTGCTCCTTTCACCAGATAGACTATTAGCCTCTCAAACAATACACAATACTCTGGCACATGTACTACGGGTACTGCACTATTCAGTGAAATAACATAAAGCCTCCAGTCACAAAATTGGAATTGGAACCTCAGCAGAGCAAATACCAAAAAACTAGTACCAGGTATAGATTCCAGGTTCTTTTCCAGTCCGGCTGGTACCACGTAACAGAAATTTTGCATAAGTATGTTCTTGTGAAGTCGACGAGTACAGTCCTAAGAACGCACGTCTTTATAATTGGAGCAGCTGCGTACTTATGAACTTTCCTCCCTGGTTATGCAGTATTTACGCCATCGGTTCCATCGCAGTATATCACTCATTTGAGTTCAGTATACAGGTAGTCCTCAGGTTATGAGTTCCATTCCTTTGCTGTTGGTGTAACCCAAATTTCCATGTAAGTCGGAATTAACCCTTTAGTACCCCTAAATACTCACTAAATCTCTAAATAACTATCCAAATACATGTATTATACTTCATATTAATAAACTAAAATAAAAAATAAGATCCTGTGCTTAATGTACATACATTATACAGTAATGGTGGACAAAATTTTGGCGTTGTACATTAATAGAGGACGAGACTCTGGCATCGCAAAGCCAAAATAACGTAAGTCAGGTACGTCATAACCCGAGGACTACCTGTATTTGTAGTACTATTTACATGACATTTATATTTTTATACATTTTGTATATTCTTCAATACTGGATAAACAAATTTAGTCGAATCCCATATTGTGAGGGTAAAATTTTCACCTTTCGCGTTTTGTATCACATCATCCTGTGATTCGTGATGACATTTACAATAAAACATATATGAATTAAGTTGTCACAGAAGCCGCCGCTGCCTTTGAGAGTAAATTGACAGAAGCATGAAATGCATCTTGGGATATTTGCCAGGCCAGTCTAGTTACCGACCAGTGCAGCCTTGGTTTTAGATAACTGGGTATTCCATCCAATCTTGTAAATGCGAACTTTTAAATGGAACAGTATGGGCTGTTACTGATGATGTTTGACGAGATCGCAAGAACTGACTAAAACGCGTAGTGATTTCGTATCCACAGACTCTATCGCTCAGTGAGGAAAGTTTAAAAGGTCATATTCTTCATGTTCTGCTCACATTAGACCTTTGTTTTTATACAGAAAACAGCCACAGTAAAACCATAAACTACCTCCTTTTCCTGTACAGTTTGTCTTTTCAACAGTTGCACAATATATCTGTTGAGAATCATCCAATTAAGGTCAGAACGCAAAGTAAAAACAATGACTTTAGCAAAGAAAATGACAGAACTTCAAAAGTCTAATGATCAAAGTTGGTCATGTCGAAAAAAAACAAAACAGTTATTTCTGCAATAAATTCATTTATTTTTATTTAGAGTTGAAGAAAACAACAACAGCGCCTCTAAAAAAAATTGTTCTCAATCACTGAGTCACTTTATTTGACTAAATGTTTCTTTTCCAGTCTCATTACTTTCAGATTTTTTTTTTTATTGTCTTGTGCATTGTAATAAAACAGAAGCTTGCAAACTCTTCAAGGTACAATATGCGAGAACTTTATTTCTTAGTTTTTCTGCACATCATCCTTTATTCTTGTTAGTTTTAACATTTTGTTCTCAGTAAATTCTTGTGCAACCTTGAAAAATATGTTGTTTTTTTTTCTGTGCTTAATAATTCTGTAGTTGAATATGGCACGTGAATTGAGAACTTCTGAGGATAGTAACAAGTAAGGATCATCCAAACAAGGTCAGAACTGTCAGAGTTTAGTCTGCCCACAGATCAACAAACACACATTTAACAAGGATAAGAAGAAGTGGTGCTAATAAAAACAATAATGGATTAGACTTTTACAGCTTATACCAGTGGCGGCTGCAGGGCTTTCAAAGACGAGCGTCTCACATCAGAAAATTTATCAGTTTATTTCTTTGTAAAGTCTGCCCTCTGCTCCATGAGGGGTCTATCAAGTCACAAGTCACACCCCCTCCACCATTCATACACTAGTACACTGGAGACTGACTTGGACAGAGCTGGATTTGAACCACCAACCTTTCAGATATTGTATAACCTGCTCTACCTCCTAAGCCACCTCCCTCACATGCATTTCACTCATTATAAGTAAATGAAAAGATTAAAAAAAAAAAAAAATCATAAAAATGACACTAATGTATGACATTTTGAATTGAAAGACTATATATTTGTGTAAACATGTAAATTACTGTAAGCAGATACAATAAGTATACATATAACAGTACATTACTTCGTAACACCAGTTTACAGTGTACAGTATATTTATTTTATTTACTTATTTTTGTTCTGCTTCTATTGTTTTATAATATTTGAAGCTTTTTACAAAATGATGGAAGTGAGATGGTTTTACATGTTGTAAAGCTTGAATTCTAAATAAAAAAACATTTGTTTAAAAAAAATTGAACTTTGACCCATCTTTGTCAAAATGTAATGACATCAAGTCTGGGTCACTGTCAATCTATAAACTAAATTTGGTATGAATTGAACCAATTGTTTTGCTGCTATAGTGTGTTAACAAATAAATAAACAAACAAGTGTTGTGCCAGGTGCAACAAACTCCACCTCTCGCACATATTATACCTAATTTTGGCATCAAGCCTCTATATATGTCCCTGATTTTAAATAAATTGGAAAAAAAAGGTGTTTTTATAGATTTTTTTTTTTTTTAATTCCGCCCATCATAAGTAAATGGGAGAAAAACAGGATTTTAAACATTTTAGAAAAAAATTGAACTTTGACCTACTTTTCCAAAATATAATGCCATCTATTTTAAGTCAGTGTCAATCTATAAACCCAATTTGGTATGAATTCAACTAATAGTTTCGATGCCAGACTGTGGTGGTACCCCGATGTACTCTCAGCTATCGGCACAAAATAGTAAATTACTGTAAAATATCCGCATGTACTCAATTTTATGTACTCTTTTTGTATGTTTTTTAATTATGGTTTACCTTTTTATATGATTATGTCATTTTTAACACAAGTCTATCTTTAATTGGAACAGCTGTGTACTTTTCTCACTGTGCATTTCAATGCATTTCCCTCAAATCACCACAATGTTACTGATTTGATTTCAGTCCATCAGTACTAGTATTTACATGTCATTTATACATTTTGTATATTTTTCAAAACTCTAATACATGTTCTGCTCCGCCCCCACCTCCCAGCCGAGCCGGCATGAACTGCATCTTGGGAATCATTTCCCAGCTAAGTCTAACAGAAGACACCAACCAGTGCATCCTTGGTTTAAGCTAGCTGACAAAAACAACATCCATGTGTTCTGTGTGTTCTTGGTTTATGCAAACTTACAATTGGAGTAGTACTTGGGCCGCGACTGATGACGTTTCACAAGAACAAAAGAATAGAGACAAGAACATGAGTTGAGAAACAGTCACTGTTTTCACCCAGCCAATCTCTTTCCACCTGTGCTCCCTCAGTCCTTAAGCCCCGCCCACCTCATCAGCCAACTCTCATCACCTGTGAACACAGCTGCAGCTCATTAGGCCAGTGTTTATTCACTTCTAAACCAGATTGTTCCTCAGAATCTCCCAGTCACTCCTGCTGTTCTTATACAAGGCTCTTGTGTTCCATTCCTGCCTGTTTCTCTGCTACCAACCTTGACCGTCCTCCACCTGTTCTGCCTGTCTGTTTTCTGGATTATCTGCCTGCCTGCTCATTTGAACCCTGCCTCCTCCTGTTAACCCAGCCTATCTCCAATCCTGTCCCACGCCACATCGCCTGTCTTCCAATAAACGTATCTGCCTTCTGTTCATATCCACGTCTCTTCACCTGCTCCCTTTATTAGAAGATTTAAGGAGAGACACTGAAGTGATTCCCACATCTGTGTGCTGCATTTGGATCCTAACTACACCTGTGACAGAGCATCTACTCAGTGCATCGGAATGAAATATACAAACATGCATGCCCATGGGAAAAATCATTTTGATGCCGAGGATTCGTTCCCTTAAATTTATTTCCTTCTTTTTTTTTTATTTGCTATCTGATAGCCTATCTAATCTCCGATCTGAGGCAACATGAATGAACATTAGAAATGCAGCACAAAATACATTTCTGATGTCAAATAGGGTCTCCAGCTTTCTCGAATAGATATGTCAATTCTACTAAAGAGTCGCCACAATGTTTGTTTTTTTTCCCTGTGTAAAACCAATATCCAATCTCTTGTGTATATATTGTCCACACACTTGTAGACATAGTAATTCAAGTTCTTTATTAAAGTAAAAGTACAGGAACACAGTCTGAAACAAATAAACACATTATCCATGTTATCTATGTTGGTCTCTTTAAATAATCATACTTCCTCCAGGGTTAAATTTCCTTCTTCCTGTTCTGTGAAGCTGCATCTTTTACATCACTTCATCTTCTAGGCTTGATATCCACTGCTCTATACACCCAGGGATGATCTATTCTGTGTGTTATCATTCCACTTTGATAATGTAAACTGTGCTGCAGAATTAACAATCATCAGTAAATCCCACTGGAACGCATTAAAGACATAGTAACAAGCTTCAGAATAGAAATCTTCAACCCTGTGACTGTTCATCTGCAGGAACTGAAATGTGAAAATACACATCTCTCTCCTCTTGGTCCTAATCAAAAGACCAAATATAAAGACGAGTGACCCAATATTATTGTGAAATGTGAAATCCAGTTATGCCTGACAGGATCTGAAACAATAACTGATAATTAAAGCCTCAGTCCGTCATTTGTTTTACCACTTATACCTTCTTGCTTCCTCTTAAATACATTATTCTGAATGATAATTCTGGATTATTTATCTAGTGGCAACAGCTTTAAAAATGGCATTTAGAAGAACGCAAGCAGTGAATAATAGCAATCTTGGATGTTTTTGAAGATTATCTGTCCTGCTGTGATTTTTGGGGCTTTCATTCAGCAGCAGCAGAAACTCCGCACAGTTAAAATATTTAACAATAGGGATGTTGGTTGATTTGATTTTCCTTTCTTTGCATTTGATGACGAGGTACTGCCAAAGGAGTTGTGACTCACATGAGTTGAAAAGATGATTCATGGATGAGTCTTAAACTGCACTGCTTTAAAGGAATATACTACAGCATTAGAAGATCCACCAAAAAAGCACTTTATACAAACCTACTGACCATCCGGTTTTTGATGTGGACTCGAGTCCAGTGGCGTTCCTAGAGTCATTTACTCCCTGGGCGAAAAAAGCCCCTGTTGCCCCCCCCAACCAAAAACAAATAAACTGTTGCCTATACAAACTCAATTCACAACTAATTTCAAAAACAAATCTACATTTTAATGAATACTGCAATAAAAAAAAATATTTATATTAACATTAATTACAAAAAAGTTTTTGAATATAAAAAAAAGACCAAGGGCGCAAAGTAGGCCTACAACTACAGCTAGAGAGCAAAAGTGCACTCCAGCACCCCCTGGTGCTCACAATATTGCAATACAATATTACAATATTTATTTATTTATTTATTTATTTTTTTTACTTTTTTTTTTGCTTTTCAGTGGAAAAGTGACAGCACTGTAGCAAAACATGTAGAATCGAGTCAAAAGGAGCTGTTTCCAAGCAGTGGAAAAGGGGCATAAAAGACCAATCATGCTGATTACATACATTTTAAAGTTATATGTGGAAACAAACAGCTGGACTCATTTCATCTAATACAGTATTTGTGCTCAGCGCAGAGTTTTGCAGGCAAAGGAAAAAAGGTTGGTGTTTACAGATCTGTCAGGTGTTCAAAAAACTGTGGCCACTTGACTCTGTCCACACACTTCCCAACCTCTTTATCACATCCTCCATCACTGCTGCCTCACAGTAATGAGGTTCCACATTCAACTGTCAGTCACACCGGAGCCGTTTTGTGTTGACTTTACTTGTTTTCTCTGCATCTCGTATATCTTGTATCTTTAACCACAATACTGATGAGGACCTACAGTCCAGCTCACTCAATGACACCTCAATGCACTTAATGTGTTAAAGCACCGGTGTCAAACATGTGGCCCGGGGGCCAAATCCAGCCCATAACAGGGTCCAATCCCGGCCCGTAGGATGAATTTGTGAAATGCAAATATTACACTCAGAATATTATCAATCAAGGACATTAAACTTATTCTAGTTTAGGTTCCACATTCAGCCCAATTCAGTGTCAAATGGATCAGAACCAGTAAAATACTATTGTAATGACCTATAAATAATGACAACTCACTCAGACTTCTTTGTTTTAGTGTCAAAAAAGCAAAATTACTTGAAAATGTTTACATTTGTACGCTATTCTTTCACAAAAAAAAAAGTGAATAACCTGAAATGTCTTAAGAGACTCAAGTGTAATTGGACCAATATTCTGCTTGTTTATAAATGTTGAACATTGTTAAAATTGCCCTTATTTGGCTTAAGAAATTTCTGTTTTTTTCAAAGTTCCTAATGTTATTTACATTTTTTAAAGGATAGACTGTAAATGTAAAGTTTTTCATAATGTAATTTCACTATTTTCACCCTAAAACATAGACAAATATATGGAGTTGACATTGTATATGTATATTATTCTAATATTATAATTATATATTATTATTATTATTATTATTATTATTATTATTATTATCCAGCCCACCTCAGATCACATTGGGGAGATGTGGTCCTTGAACTAAAATGAGTTTGACACCCCTGTGTTACAGTTTTTCTCTGCCACTTTGGTGCACTTATGGAATCATTTTCAGCATCTAAGTGCACATCTCAAAACAATTCATACAAAGAGAAAAACACCGTGGATTACCTGCAAAAGCCAGTCTTTTCCTCAAAAGCCTGCATTCATCTCAAAAGTAAATATCTGTGTCAGCACCATCAGAATGACAAGTCTTTGCATCATTGTGTATAGATAGAACAATTCAATTGCTTAGTCATGATGTCAGTATACCAGTGTACTCTGGAGGCATGTTCTGATGTAAACGATGCCTAAAGCTTTGACAGTTATTGTAAATTGTAGCTTACACCGTAGCATATGTGGGAGGTTGATTGCAAAACACTGGACAAGATTCACATTTCTGCTCTGACTGTCATTTGTTGACAGACGACATCATTACAAAAACAGAAAGGAAAAAGACACCACTGCATAGCACAAAGAAAAACAACTATAAAACAAAACAAAAGTATAAATGTAAGCATGGGACTACCTCCTTAGGGAAAATTGTCCATGCAGTGCTTTAGGAATTACAGTGCAGTTTTCCTACACTTTCTGGCATTCCAGTTTGTAAACATTCACCTGGGATCGATTCAGGACAGATTTAGAAAAAAAAAAAAAAACTCCAATGGAAATGTATAGAAATATACTTGACAGATTATGACAACATGCTCAACCATTTTACATGTAAAGACTTAAGCGATGAACTAAACCCTCCATTGGTGTGAACTTGGTGCAAACTTTTTTTAAAATTTTTTTTTATGTGCACTAGTGACACAATGATTTCAATTTCAATTTTGATCAGAGAATGTAATGAGTAATGATAAAGCAATGTAGTGGGTGTTTTAAGATAGGTAAAATGCAGAAACTGAATTTTCCTACAGGAATAATAAAGTAAAATAACCTTTAATTTTTTTTTTCATTTTTTTCATGTATTACTTAATGCTTAACAGCTGCATAAAGTTGAAAAATGACCTTTTTCCTGTTGTGCATGAACAAACACTTTGTGCGTCAATACAGTGCATGACTTAATAATAAATAGTTTCAAAGTACAACATTTTCTGAAGCTTTTCTTCTATCCATTTACATTCCCACCTACTATTCTCCCACACCACCCTGCATAGATCTTCTGCCTCCCCTGTGTGACATAAGCTGAAGTTATGCTGCTGTGTCACCAAATGCTTCACAAAACTGTCTAAACACTGAGCTTTGAATGATCAGTGTCTAATCAGTTTCCTCCTGCTACAATAACATAAGATAATGGATGCACACAGGGATTTAATTCATGGATAAGGGCTGATGAGTGTTATCACACTGCACGCAAAATTATTCTGATCTCAGGGTACAACTTGTATCTGCATGAGTTTTACTTCATTAGAAGAGTAAAGATGCAAATTTTAGGTCCATTCCCCAACCTCCGTCCTTGTCTTCCTCTGTGTCCTTGCCCATCTGTATCATATGTCCTTAGGGTAGAGCAGCTTGTGTCGAGGGGTAGTGATAATGAATGGCTTTAGAGACAATTACTGGTCCACTGTGCTGTTTGGTTGAAATGATTTTCTGCCTCTGGACCCTATGGATTTTGATGGATCACTGGTGGATTTGCTCCTGGAGCTCGTGGTTGACAGATATTTGGACATGATTCCAAATGATTTAGCTTCTTCCCTTTATTAATCAAATAGATAGATAGATAGATAGATAGATAGATAGATAGATAGATAGATAGATAGATAGATAGATAGATAGATAGATAGATAAATGTCCCGTGTGAAAACATTTCCAAGTTGAGTCGAATTTCAAAGTCGTCATTGTTAAAAGACCCTGGAAAAAAAAAAAAATCACAAGCAGTTTAATAATTATTTTCAAGGCTATAGCCCAAGGCTGTGGGTTTTTGTTTTTGTTTTTTTTTTAGATGCAGAGTCAAAACGGAATATTTAACAAACTGAGGAAATCGCAGCTGGAATGGGGAAAGAGAACAATAAATGTAAAGATCTGCGTATAATTACATAACTCATCGTAGTCCCATTGGAATACATTTAAAAGACAATGTAAAGGCATCATTTATTAATTGGATTGGTGCGACCAGTACTGCATAAAAATCACCATTCACAGTATCTACACAACTTCATTTAATAGACAGCAGTTCGTGGGTAGAGTTTGACAGTGCGGTATTTTTCCGTGGGTCTATATAAGTGCGAACATTCTCTGCATATCTTCCCTCTGGCCAAACATTTGTGCTGACAGGAATGTGAATTTGCAGATGTGTGTAAACATGCTCCAGGGCTGTAGTAAAAAAAAAAAAAAATCTAGACCTGTATGTTCTTCACATGTTGTCTGATTAATCACTATCATAGTCGATAACAGGTTTTAATCCAGACCTACCTGTTCGCAGCTGCATTTGAATAGAGTTCTTATTCAGAGATTTAGATCTGCACTGTGTCTTTTAAGCTTAAAGGGATAGTTGTGGATTTTGGACATGAATCTGTATTTCATCCCCGTCATCAGTGTAGTACATCCACATTGACTTACCCCCGACAGTGTCCTGTGAGCCCAGTTCTGGTCCGGTTTTGGTCAAATCAAAAGTAGTCCGGCAAGTTTGGGAGGGTCACTAAAAGAAAACGTTTTCTTCTAAAAACTGCATGTGTTCAAAAGAGTGATTTATTTGCGTCACAAACCAACGTCCACGAAAAAGTCACACCTCGTAATCACTTGGCCCTACTTTCTCTCTCTTTGTATCCCTCCGCGCTGCCGCAAGATGACACTAGTCTACCTGTTTCACTGCTGAAAAAAGTTGTTGACTAGTGCGCAGCATGACAGCGCACTGATATGCCGCTTTTCCACTACATGGTACCGGCTCTACTTTACTCAGTATTCCTGTGGTGCTTTTCCACTTACATGGGACCAGCTCGTCTCAGCTCGACTCGTTACTCCTACACTTATGTACTTACTTCCGTGTTGTCTGCTCAGAGAGTTGCCGAAAACTTGCTTGTTGCATGTTGTCAGGATTTTTACATCCGCCACCAAAGACTGGATCTACGTTCTGTCTATGGTATAGTTTTGTTCTGTCATCATGTGCATTCATGGATCACTATTCACTGTCTACTTCCACGTCTGATTTTTGTAAATCGTGGGTTACAGAGAAAAGTAATCAGTGTCTGCAGTGTCGTGACGTCATGTCTTGGTGTCGGTCCAAACATTTTGGAACCTCAGCTGAGGCGGTACTAAAAAACTAGTATTGGGTCCCAGATTATAGGTCCTTTTTTGTAATGGAAATGCAAAAGAGCCGAAAGAGTCGAGCCGAGTAGAGCCGGTACCATGGAGTGGAAACGCGCACTGATAGTAAATGAGAGAAACTAGGGCCAAGTGATTATGAGGTGTGACTTTTTCATGGACATTGGTTTGTGATGTAAATAAATCACTCTTTTGAACACATGCTGTTTTAAGAAGAAAAACATTTTTTTTTAGCAACAAACTTGCCGGACTACTTTCGTTTCAACCAAAACCGGACCAGAACTGGGCTCACAGGACACTGTCAGGGGTAAGTCAGTGTGGATGTACTACACTGATGATGGGAATGAAATACAGATTCATGTCAAAAATCTCAAACTATCCCTTTAAAATTTTTATCTGTTTCATCTATTTATCAGATTTTATTTTAATTTGTATATTTTATTTTATATCTTTAATCTTTTTTTTTTTTTTTTAATCTCATGCCTATACTTTTTATTGTTTCCTGCCATAATGCTCTTAATATTTTATGTAAAGCCCTTTGAATTGTGTCGCATATGAAATGTACTATATAAATAAACCTGCATTGCTTTGCTTAGTAGTAAAGAACAGGCTGGTATGGGGTGTAAAGTCTATAATCATTTCAAGAATGGTGTCTCACTCCCTGGAGGCAAGATATAACCGTACTCCTTTCAGCTCCATTACACAGCGAGGGCATCCCATAATTAAGGGTAGGGTGGAAAATGGGGTCTTTATTGCCTTTATGCTTTATTGATCTACAGCTATGGAAGTAATTGTAAGACAAACTATGATTCATTTAGTCAAAAATCACTATGACGTCCTCAACATTTGTCATTAACCCATAAAGACCCAGTCCTTCTTTTCTGTCAGTCACAAATTATTTTTTTCTTTACATTTTTCACCTTTCTTAAGTGATTTATCTCCATCTATTATAATATTATCCTCTCTCTGTTTGTAATTTTTAGGTAAAAACTTCCTATATTTCCTATATTTAATTCACTGCTCATAAAAACTCAGAGTAAAGTTGAGGGTAATTATATCCGAAGGAGAGAAAACTGAAGAAAAAGTGCATTTTTCACTAAAGATACCAATATCCGAACACAAAAACAAGTGTATCCATCCACTGTTAGTTATCAAACCCCATGGGTTTTACTGGTGAATCACGCTGTAGGAGATGATCATGTTTCCATGGTAACTCCCGAGCCTCTGAACGTCCAAATGGGTCATATCTGAGGACCATGAAAAGACGACAAACCATATTTTACACCAATTATTTACATGGATTGATAGGATTAGTGGAGCTACAGGTATTAAACAGTTTAGATCAACAGATGCTTTTGGTCATCGTTGGCTGTTTGGGTGTTTATGGGTTAGGTTTGAAATTCACAACTTAAGGGATGTTAAAATAAAATGATAACAAAACACATCCAACACATTATGTATACAAATATGAAATGCTATAATAGGAACATTTCCAAACTTTACACTAGATGCAAATTTTCAATGAACAAACAAAATGTATGTAGTCTCATCAGT
>JAPSES010054582.1:0-11633 GCA_029822895.1 Maxillicosta whitleyi | reverse complement strand
ATTAATACAACCAGAGGAGCTGCATGTGGATGGGAGAAGTGCGGAAAATGCTGGCAAACTCTGATCGCGATTAAAAACATATTCGCAATCACAATTTACATTAATCTAAATCACGATTAACGCATTAATATTCCCAGCCCTCATTTTTTTTTTGTGATGAGTAAAAAGATTCCATGTGGTCACTACTGCGCCGTGATGTCACTTCCTTCTTAAATGAATCATGGTCGTGTCGACAGTTTATGAAGCAATAATGTGTAAAAACCCACACTCAGATAAAACATTGACCCGAATCAGACTCAAGTTTACACAATCACATATTTCTACAACTATAAAATTCTGTGTCCAGTCATGTTTAATCTACATGAGTATTAGATTAGATGAATCCTTTATGATTGTATTCGCATTTTACATCTTTTACATCTTCAGTCTAGATCAGGGGTGTTAAACATAAGGCCCGCAGGCCAAAACCGGACGACCAAATGCTCCCATCTGGAATTTGTGAAGCGCAAATTTACACTGACAATATTAAAAGTTAAGGATGCTCGAGGCAACTTACAAGTCAATGTAATAACTTGTACTATTGTGTGTTATGTTGCTGCTGTATATTTGGAATTTCCCCCTGAGGAACAAATAAAGGAATATCTTATCTTATCTTATTTTATCACATCTTGTCTTAAGTAAAATAACAACCTATAAATATTGACAACTCCAAAAATTACATTATGAAAATATTTCCATGTACAACCTCTCCTGTTACAGCACAGTCTGAATTACCTGAACAAATATGAACAAACTGAAGAGTGTAATTTGAACAATATTACGCCTGTTACTAAATGTTTTTTTGTGCATTTGTAGATCCACTGTGTTAATAATAAGCAAAATTAGACTTTCAGGGTGCACATGGTTGTTCAGGTACTTTAAATGTTTTATAACTAAACGAAAACAAAGAGAAAATTTTGCATTATTATTTATAAATTTCTATTTTACTGGTCTGGCCCACTTGAGATCATTATGTGTATGTGGCGCCTGAATTAAAATAAGTTTGACACTCCTGGTATAGATGCATGAAAATGTAAAGTGACTGAACAGGGGTTGGAAGTGATGATGAATATGTGTCATTTTGATTTATTTTTACTATTAACTTAACACAACTAACACAACCAGAAGTTCACTAAGCAACAACTCAGTTACATATTAACGCATAGTTTATTTAGTAGCGTGTTCAGCGATGGTTGATGGATGAGTTTTATACTGGAACATGAAATACTATAACACTTTTTTAAATCCTCCCTTATCCATCAGAACAGAGCGTATAAATTACGTATATGCTAAGTGATTTAACACTGTGACAGCATAAGACAACAGCTGCAACACAAGGATGTTTATGCAATATGAGTACATGTTAAATTGCTGTTTTATGGCAGAATATTATTTACACAAGAACAGGGAAAAGGTGAAGTAAAAGCAAACGGACGACATCTCCCCAGGCGCTGAGCCAGTTACACCACTGTTAGGTTGGAGAAAAAAAATAACTCACAGTTGTTCACTTTTCTGCACAGGTGTTCTGCTTGTAATTTGTAAGGTGCTTCTTATTTGTGAGGTCATTTCTCAGTTTATAGTTAATATTTAGATTATATTAATAAAATATGGATCATACCTGATAGGGGTAGCCATACCAGCAACGCCGTGTATCCCACATCCAAGGCGTCTACAAATACAGCAACAATAAGAAATTACACGTTAACAATAAAATAATCATAATAATTTTTTAAAAAAATACTATCTAGGTAACAAAAATATGAAAAATTGTTGCCCACCTGCCAGAGAAAACGGAACCCATAGGTAAAAATGCACAAATAAAATGTAAACCTCCACCTAGAAATAAACAAAAAGTCCAAGAATTATGAGAAAATACGAAACTGGAATTACAACAATGCGTTAAGATACAATGGAATGACCTGACTATGAACTACAAATTCCTCCCCGGTACTTTATCTGACAATAACTTGTCCTGAAGAAACAACAATAAATCAAACAGGTAGTGGTAGATACAAATCTACACTGATATATAACTATGCAGCCGCTGGGTTCTTAAGCTCACATAGAGGCCAAAGGTGAGCATAGCAGAAATAAACCTACATGCTTTCGCAGAATTTAGTGTGTGTGCTGGGTTTATCCTGGTTCCTGCGATGTCTGAACCAGCGCTGGACCTTCCGCACCTCCCAGTCCAGCTGCTTAGAGAGACCATCCAGATGGCGAGAGTCTGGGTTCTGTGACAAGACACGAGATGCGGCGACCACGTTAACAGATAAAATAAGATACTTTGTTGTTATTATACAAAATGTACAATGAAATGTAGGTGCATTGTTAGGATACAGACTCATAAATAGTAATAATAACTATAAAATATATAATAAAAAACTAAATATGCATCGCTCACACATCAACATTCATTCATTTATCACACCACATGTCACACACACATCACATTAACAGTTAAGAACAGGACTAATCGCCCTGTGTCTCACCAGCAAGTTCTATAGAATCAATAAATTAATTTGTGAGGTTGTAAGGTTCTACCACTATGTTAGAGTTCTGTGGTCTTAATGCAGTAGAGTAGATCAATCTCCCAATAGAAGTGGGTGGTACTTTCAACTAATGAAATAAAAGTCTATATATGACTTCCTATCAGTGGTTAATAGTAACTATATTGATATCTGTAACCATTCCCATGCTATAAGCCATCAAAATATGGACCATTATAAGTAAAGGCAAATGTTTAATATTTAAAAACAATTGTCAAATATTGAAAAATCAAATTTTTCAAAACTGTGAACAAACTTTGTAGACATTGTCCTGAGGAAGCTACATGTAAAACTTGAAATTAATTCCACCAGTAGTTTTGTCAGAGATGATGTTTGGAAAAATTTCACAATAGCTTCACAATAGCTCATGGTTTATCAGTCAGTGAGTTAAAAACCCCAAAAAATAGGACTAAGGGTCCTGTCGTCCAATGGCATATTTAAATACGTTAATTGACATTAGTTTGACTCGTCAAGGTCACTCAAGGTCAAAAGTCATGGCACCATATGGAAGCCCATATGTGACTTCCTATCTATTGCCAACAGTCATTATATCAATATTTTCAACTGCTTTCAAGTCATAGTACTTCAAAATGGATCCCATTATAAACCAAAGGGGATTTTTAACTTCAAAAATTCATTAAAAAGAAATGTTAAAGTCAATATTTGTCAATTCTTTGTACAAACTCAGCAGACCTTGCCCAACAGATGTTCCACAACAAATACGAAGTCATTCTGACTGACAGTTTTGGAGAAGATTATTGAAAAGTTGTTTACAGATGACGGACAGATACCAATAATTCATTGGACCCTTTTGCGATTAGTGAATTAAGGCTAAAATAATTTCAATGTAAGTGTTGGATTAAAAAACAACAAAGACCTTTATTGTTACCTTTGCATAATATCTAATATACATAATTTTAATAATAATAGAATTTTGACGGTCACATATCATTGTGGTTCTTTTATTACTTCTAGAACTACATGTCGAAAAATGAATGACATTTGCATTGTCAGTGTATGTGTGCAGTTATATATTAGCAAAAAGGCTACAACTGATACACTGACACTGTGCACAAAGGTATGGAAGTTTTTGCATGTTTATACTGGTTCATAATAGTGTGTTTGAGTCAAAATATACACGTCAAAATGGTCAGAAATCTGCGCCGTTTTCATAAAAACCAAGTAGATGAGTCCAATTTCAATAAAGAATAAACCATATTCAGACTGTAGGCAAATGTGGCTCAAATCTGCCTATATGTGACTTGTATCTGATCTGTTAAAGACAGTTTGAACACACAAATCCAATGTTTTTAAATCTGACCCAGGCCACTTTTACATATGGTCCTAAATCCAATATGTATCTGATATTTTGCACTGTAACTTCAGTCTGAGTGGTCAGGTCGTACTTATCTGACCTTTATGTCATTGACATGACACTTCATTCAGTTCAGTTCAGTGGAATTAGATTAGATTAGATTCAACTTTATTGTCATTACACAGTATAATACAGGTAATGAAATGCAGTTAGCATCCAATCAGAAGTGTGATATATTACAGTTAAATACAGTATGTGCAAATAGGCAATATGTACAGAGAGTGAAATTAAGTACACTTAGTGCAAATGAGATGGAGACTATACAGATGAGAATATAAACGAACACACAAAATAATGGATTTCACCAAAAATAAAATCTGAATTGTGCATTAAACCTGCTGTCTGAATGTAGTCTTACTCAACAAGTGCCCATAGCCCAGGAAATAAAGACATCAGATGTTGATAACATCTGCACCCACTGTTTCTGTCCTAACAGTAGGCTGCCACAGAAATGAAATGAAACATTGTCTCCAAATGATAATTATGACAGAAATGTGCACTTGCGTAATTGTTTCGTCAGACTTCAATGGCCATGTTCAGTTCTTTTAGTGGAATCTCTGTCTGCAGAACCAAATTCATGTGACTTTTTCTTTTCATCAGGTTGCCAATTACAATGAGTTGGTTTATAAATTTCCAGGATCCGGCCCATTTGAGTCACATGCCAGACACCCCAAAGCCTTTGTCTTCCAGACAGTCGAGCCAAAAAACAAAATCAGGATCAGCAGCAGCAACAAGACAGCAGTTTCCACATTTATTAAAGCATTTCAACTCTTAAGAGAGGGGCTTTTTCTTGTCTTGTCTAGTATAATGATATATTTTACTTTATTTTGTAAAAAAAAAAAAAAAAAGCACATCTGTTTTCTGTAATTAGTCATGGCGTTCGCTCTTTATCCAAATAAAAATTGCCATTTTCTTCCCTGAAGACTTTACCTTTATGTATTTTTATACTTGCGTGCCTACTATTTTGGTTGAGATTGCATCTGTTATGCATAGTTAATTTTAATAATTGAATAAATGAGTGAGTGAATGAATGCATAATTCACAGTTAATTATGTTTTACTGACAAATGTTTTCAAAACCAATGAAAATCACAATAATGTATCTTACAAGATTATGTGCCTTTGTATATATTAGAAGAGAAACTTTTTTCCATACTTTATTAAGACTTACACACTAAATTCCAGACTTTTCAAGGCCTGGATAAAAGCGTTTTTGTTTTTTTTTTAATTTGATACTTTTTAAGACTTTCAAGACCTGCGCTTTATTATCCCCTAGGGACAATTTATTGTACAGCCAACAGTACGCACATCAAAAACAAATGACAGATACAATACGAAAACACAAATCACACACTATTTATTATTCAGGAGCCGGATAGCAGCAGGAATAAAAGAGTTCTTTTGCCTATTGGTTCTGCTATGTGGTCGGGCCGGTCTGTGACCAGACTGAAGCAGCATGAACTCCAACTATAGAGGGTGGGGTCATTCAGGACCGACCGGGCCTTCAGAGTTCTGAACTTATGCAGGTTTATCAGATCATCTCAAGTCACTCTTGTAATTCTGCTTCGCACCTTCACCATACCCTGAAGTCTGCGTTTATTTTTGTTTGTAAGTAGATCAAACCAACAGATACTGTTCACACTTGTTTTTTTTATAGTGACTTAACTTTCACCCTAGTCCAGAACAACCTGCTTAAATTTGGCGTGTACACATTATGTCAATAAAAATTCTTGAATCTCAAAAATAAAAAGTTAAAAACGACTCGATTAAAAATATTAAAAACTCTTCATTAAGTTCCTGTCCGCATTAAAACACCGTAATGTCGAAAAAAACAGCTTCCACATTTGCCTCAAAGGACAGTTGCATCATGTATCAAATGAGACGGTCAGAAGGTTGGGACTGACGGAATTGTGGAAGTAGGTGTCATATCTATACGGCCGCATACATAGTCAAAGCATGCATTTCCTTTCATAGTCAAAACACTGAACAAAAGGGAGCGAAGTGTAAAATGCAATATATCACTTGCAGAATAGGGGGTAGCTCGGAGTCAGGTACAGTCTACGCGTCAAACCAGGTGATATTCAAATCAAAATAGCTACTCTTATGTTTGTTGCACCGGACATTTAAAGGGTGGGAAAATAATGGTAAGTCGGACAATTCACAGGAGAATAATCACACACACAGCCGTCGGTGATATTTGACTGTAACTCACTGAGCCTGTGTCACTTTTTATTAGTGAACATCCTGTTTGACCCTTCAGTTTAAGAGCACAAACAACACATAACAGGTTATAACGCATAATAATGTTGATTTTGAATCGGTGACACAAAAAAAACATGCCGTATATGATATAGATGGTGAAATATCCAGCCTCTGAACTGCAGCTGAGACGGAATCAGGGTGGGGAATTCCAATCTCTTGTTCGGCCTATGCAAATTCTAGACGGGAAGAGGCATTTCCAATATTTCCCAATATCTATGTGTGACCTGCTAGCTTGATGGGCTCACATTCTGCTGAAGACTCTGGTGAATCACGGTCATCTTCTTCTGTAAATATGGCGTGTTAAATTAAACTACATCGCTTGCATATTACCCCCATCAGTGACGCATGGTATGACATCCATTACCGTGTTACGTATGAAAAACCGGACAACACATTTTAATAATTAAGCATGCATCATGGCGGTTAATGCTCTTGATCTTGATGCTTTGCAACGTGTTTGCATCTGCGTGCCCTTGAGTTGACTATGAAATGGCACGAAGACACATGTTTTTAAAGAGAGAGATAAAAACAAAAAGATATTAGGTTGTGAAAAGTCCTCAAACCTTTGTGATGGATGTAAACACTTTCTCCAGCACTGCATTGGGTTGAGCTCTTCGTCCAATACCTGGTTGAATGTGGAGAGTCCGGGCACAGGTACTGGCAATAAATCTGTATCAGAGAAAATGGGATAAATGATGGTCAGTCTTAGCTGAAATATGGCTTTAAAAAAAGACATTTCAAACCACTTGGGCCTTTTTTTAAGAAGACAATCATAAAAAAACAAATGGTTTTATATATAGGTGTCAAACTCATTGTGCCTAATTTGATCTAAAGTGGGTCAGAACAATAAAATAATATCATAATAGCCTATAAATAGTGACAACTCCAAGTTTTTCTTTGCTTTAGTGTAAAAAAATACATGTGAATAACTTAATAACTTGTAAATTATGAAAATATTTACATTTACAAACTATCCTTTCCGAAAAAAAATCTGAATATCTTTTTTAAAAATATATACATTTCCTTTCACTTTTAACAATTTTTACATTTTATTGTTAAAAGCTAATTTGTAAATGTAAATATTTTCATAGTATAATATTATTTTTTCACATTTAATTTGGAGTTTTATGTATAGCTTATTATTTTACTTGTGATCACATTTGGCTGTATATGGAACCTGAGCTATAACGAGCTATATAATATCTTTACTGTCATTTTTGCACTTTGCAGTTCATCCCACGGGCCAGAATGGAGTATTTGCTGACCTGGTTTTGGCCCACGGGTCATATGTTTGACACCTTTGCCTTAACAAGTCTTGTAATAATCTTATACCACGTCTCTCTACAGCACTATCGTATTTACAGGGTTATTACGCATCGTCAGGCTTGTGCCACATCTATGTAAGTGTAAACTAGGTTTAGGTCTCTTCAAATAACATAGTCCAAATTATCAGAGTGGAACAATTGTCCTTAGTGCACGATAATTGACTGACCTTTGACAATGTAGCTCTAGTTACCAAGATGTGTGACAGTAGAGTGAATCAGCAGAAAGAAAGGTGAGCTAGAGGAAGGGTAAAAAATGGATTGTACATAATGTTGCTTGTGGATAATGACACCATCTGGTGTGCTGTTGTTCTGACCAATACGTCTTCTGGTTAAACATGTCCAGACACTTTTGTGCTGACAAAACAGATTTTCCTCACCACCTCTATATGAATATAAATGATACACACTTTGTACGAGGCTGCCTGATGAATAAAACAACTCATTCGATTTACATACACCATGCGCTCACATGCTCGACCCAGCACATGCATGGACATCGACTGTAGAAACGTAATCCTTTTAATGGGTTAGATATTAAGTGCAATTTGTTCAATAAAAGCAATAGTTGAATAGTTCAAATTTGTTATTCAGTGGTGATTTTATAAAAATAGTTTAAAGAGGAAAAAGACGATCAACTAGCCAATATGATCATGCTTTAATCCTTCCCCCAAAAAAAACAACAACAAAAAACTCAGTAGTGTTGGAAATAAACTATCTTTATGAACTAACTTCATTAGAAAATGAGAATCTGTTTAAATGAACATGAAGCTCAAATTAATCGGTAGCTCCAGGGTTGATCTCAGGTCTCAGTTAAGCCACTTTTCCTAAGTTTACGATAAAGGTGGCCAATTTGGTAAAGGGTTTTGGGGGTCTATCTGCAAGAATAGTTCTTCAACAAAGTAAAATATAGCTCCACTACATTTGGACTATTCTTCTGACTCTAATTATGAGGTTAATGAAGTCCAGTCTGTACAAACTGCAACTGGAAAACCTAATTTATTTAGTTTTGATATTCTCCGAACTGACATTATATTAATTTCAATCATCAGAATCAGAATAATTTATTAATCCCAGGGGGAAATTATTGTTTTTTTTTCGATGGAGCATTAGAGCCATTCATGAAGGAGAAGATGTTTTTTGATATGACGAGATTAAAGTCAACATGTCGACATTAAAGTCGAAATTCTGAGAATAAAGTTGAAATTGGATATCGACTTTAATCTTGATGAGTCGACTTTAAACTCAACATGTCGACATTAAACATAAAGTTGATGTCCCATAAAGATTAAAGTCGACATCCAATTTCAACTTTATTCTCAGAATTTCGACTTTAATGTCGACATGTTGACTTTAATCTTGTCATATCAAAAAATATCTTCTCCTTCATGAATGGCCCTAATGCTCCGTCGTAGGTTTTACAGTTTAGCAGGAAAGAAATGATCAATATAACAGGAAAAAAACGGTCCTGTACCTAAGCCTTATAATGGGCAGAACCACAAAACTGACTGTTAAAGACCTATTTTCTTGTGTTTCTACTATAATTTTTCATCACACTAAGCAATATCAGTGGGATAGCCATAGCAGTATTAGCCATCACCCACTAACCACATTTTATTAATATGATAGTTGGTAAAAACATCATTTTAATGAAGTTAATCAATCTGCAATAGCCGACCTGAAACCATTTGTTTATTGCACATCATATTATCATCACAGTATTAAATATCAAAGATTTTCCTCACATCAACCGCGACTTTAACGTGCTGAAGCTGATGTCTATAAAGTGATATTACTACTGGTGAAACTCATGTTGAAACAATCTGAGCAGTCTCCTTAAATGCTGGTTTTATTGGTAGGTAGAATAAAAATGCCAGATCAATCATTTACAACATTGTGCACCTTCACAGGAACCTGGAATGAACATGTTAAAGACACACTTCTTTGCTTTGAGCTGTGAAATTCAGACCCATAGACATGTCTGGATTAAAACAATGGAAAAATGACACAAACACAGTCGTGCTAGGATTGATCACATTGATGTGGTAGGCTAAACGCCTCTTCTGAATCAGGCTTTAAACCGTTTTAACAAAACAAAAATATTTCAGACAAAGCTGCTTTAGAGTCCACAGGTCAAAATCACAAGTTATTTTAATTACAGCAGATAAGTTTTTGCGATGTCATTGATTTAGAGACAGATATTTATGCTTTCACTAAATGCAGCTAAAGCAATAAACCAATGAACGAGACTAATAAAACCCAGATGTTACTTCACATTCAAAGGCAGCCTGTTGCTACACAACCAAGAAAAATTCCTCACACGATATGCATTTAAATTTTTTAATATTCTAGGCCACAATTCCGGCTACATTTCCCAATTTATTCCATGAAATTCACCAACTGCCCTGCTGACTTATTATACACTAGACTGAAGTGTAGGGTGAAGTGTCAGCGTTAACAAGGAATATCAACATTGTTCATGGATCGGAGTGGGGAGTAGACTAGCGGAGGAACTTTGTGACAAGTGAGTCAGACACTGGTGAGAAAGAACACCCACCTACAATTTGAAATGTCCTAGAATTATATGAACATGTCACACTGGTCTAAGAATATACTGCAGCATGGCAACTGCAGGAATGTTCTGTATAATGCTTTAAATGAAATAAATATACAGTTTTAAATGTAAGCCCTAATGTGGTGTCAGGTCTCCTAAGATGCTTCAATGATAGAACAGAATAGAATAGAATAGCTTTTATAAGAATGGCGCAAATATGAAATTACAAAAACTAAAAATAAGACATGAAAATACAATATAAATTTTACAAAGTAACAAAAGAACAGAGTTCAGTAGTAGCAGTATTAACAGTATGTGTCATCTACGGAACAATATTAACAGATGAGTTGTTTTCAAGCAAATCTGACCAAAGATAATCAGATTGAAAACTTAGCTCGAGTGGAACTGAAAACAGTACTTTGAATCCCAGCTTACAATATGCAGTTTTTCTTGTGCATATCAGCACTTTTCCAGAAAACCTCGATCAATGTGACACAGCAGATTTTACGAACATTTTCAAAGTCATTTAGTCTAAAAATAAACAAGGACGGACAAAGTGACAGACAAAGACTAGCTTTCACCCAAGTCAGAAACACTTACAGTTGGTTTATTAGCTGACAGTGGTAATTACTCCTGTAATTAAAATGACAGATGAATTAAGCTTTCAGGAAGAATGTACGATGACATGTGATCGCTAAAGCAAATATGTTACCATGCCCTAGTGTTAACAGGTTAAACGCCAAATTACCCTGGGAAAGAAACACAAATCACTTCTGCTGTATTGACACTACAAGTGCAGCTGCTATTAAACTGATTCTGATTCTAAAGCATCAGAAACCAAAAACAAAAACTTTAAGGAAGTTTTTTTTTTTGTCATTTTTGCTATTTCCGACTTGACTGGAATATAAACATGTTTTCAGTGGGAACAAAACCAACCTGCACTGAACCATGTCAGATCCCCTACATGATGAAATGTCATGTTTGAGGAGAGGGTTCCTCATGGTGGGAATCTGACACTCAACACAAACCAGCCATTGTGTTTCTTTATTATTAGCAAAAAGACACCTTTTGTCTGGGGCAAAACCACTTACACTCCTTACCCTCCCTGTTTTGTTTTTTTTTGTTTTTTTGTTTTGTTTTTTTTTATAGTCTCACTTAAAGAACCTGCTTTACAGCTCAGCTCTTACTTGTTCTTGTCCTGAGGTAACGTTTTGTTTAGAGAAATGGCAGGTATGTTGATTGAAGAGACTGCGCTGGGAATCTTACACAACATTTAAACCATTGTCTGCATCTAAATTAAACTTCTCAAGTTTAGAAAAGACCATGATGCCTTTAAAACCTACAGGAGAATATGCTTCGAGCCCATTTCTTTTGGCAATATTTCTCCCGATGTCTCCTGACTTAGTGTAGGGGTGCGTATTGCCAACAACCTCACGATACGATACATATCCTGATACAGAGGTCACGATGCAATAAGTATCACAATATATGTGCATCCAGGTACATGGTATTCAATGCAATATGCATCCCGATATT
>JAPSES010054571.1:0-11634 GCA_029822895.1 Maxillicosta whitleyi | reverse complement strand
TTATTTTCTTATTTTTCAAAATCTTGCCAAGTGAAATTTTCTTGTTCTGTTGGCAGATAATTTTGCTTATTTTAAGTATTATTTTTCTTATTTTGATATATTTTTTGTTCTTAAATTTTCAAGGGGACTTTTTGCAGTGTGTGGATCTTTATGGGTTAATGGAAGATGGAATGAGCTCATCTAATGTCTGAAGGCAGCTGATATCATGTTCTCTGTTCTCTGAGATGCATGTTGTCACATGGGGAACCTGAAATCCAGCAGAGGGATCAACAATAACCCTTTGCCCAATCAGAGCATCTGCCTACACAATCACAGAGACAGTGCAGTGCATTCCTGAAGGCTCAGAGGTTCTCCGTTATGAAATCTGCGAGTGTTTGAGTGTTTTCTCAGAGTCTCTTCGAGCCCTATGTGCACACACTGAACTCCGCACTGCTGGGAAGAGCTTTGCCTCAGGAACGAAGTTGTAATTTATAGCTTTGTTGCAACATTTCGAAGCCAGAATCAGGCTGAAAGCTGGAAGGATTACACATCCAGAGGTCATTCTGGTAGTTGGCATCTATCCATTATCTATTGGAAGAGTGCTGTTCATTATTTTTCTATCCCTATAACTGATACAAACTTTAGCTGGGAGTTTGAAGGTGGTATGGTGCCTCCTTTCCCCACATAACATGACATACCGCTTCAAAAATTTCCTTCCAGCGTTCCCTTCTAAATATGGGTGGCCTGGTGCTTATCTTTTTCTCATTATTTTTTAAGATAATTTAGTTGCAGTTATGCTTATGCTATCATGAGACTCCAAACAGCCACATAAGGCAGATAAAGCTTTCTCAACGTACTGTTTTTTGCACTCTTTATTATGAATACATCGAGTCTGACTGAAATTTAAGTGACCTGGGTTGTGCAGTAAAGGAAAACTAAAATGAGCCCTCTTGAAGTGGTGCCCGAGGAATTGTTTTACAACCACTGAATACTTAAGTTCCTAGATTTTCTGTACAAATAATTACTTTCTTATTATTCATGCAGCAGGAAAAGAAAGCAGCATGCTCACTCTTGTGGAGCTGAATATCCACCTGTATCAATACTTAACTTAATTTGGCACATAAGCTCTTGATCTTGAAATATTTTCAGGTTAATAGAAAAAAGTTCTCAGTGGGGTTTTAGCTCAGAGAGAATAATCGTGTGATTTTAGTCTTGAATTACAGTCTAACTATTATTCTGACCTTGAAAGTCTCCGCTTAGAGCTTGTCTTTGCATGTGCTATACAGCTCCCGTCTTAAAGTGCGGGATGTCAGACCAGAAGACCACACATTTGCAGCTTACCTCAGACATTTTAGAGGTGACTCGTACTATACTTTAAACTTCACATATGTACCTACTAATGCCTCACAGGGGGATTAAAGCACCCTCAAATGCCCTGGTATTAAAAGTGTCCAACCCTTTTTTTAGGAAATGACCAAAATCCCTCAGTGGAAATTCTCCTTTAGTGAAGCAGAAGTCGTTTAAAATAGGCAAGATATGTTTTAACAACTGTTTCTGCTTTACAGAGATCCTGCAATCAACTCAGGAATACGTGAGAAATGAAGACAAATGATCACTTAAGGATTCCAAATGACAATGACAATGGATGGACACTTTTTCAGAATGATCCTCTAATCCATGCTGTTTGTTACAAGAAATCTTCACTTTGACGCTTCTTTCTCCTGCCACTATGTCACTACCAGACTGTAAATACAGAAGCAACATCCAAACAGACAACGCTCACAGTCTCCACAGCTTACCCATGGATGGGAGCTATGAGAAGAGATCAATCATGACATTATTTGACTTCAAGAACCTAAACTTGCCTGAAAATCTGGAGGTCAAGTGGGTTCACCTGTTTTCACAAACCAACCCACGAGGTATCTCAAGAGTCAGAGTAGTTAGTTTCCTGCTGTGTTTGACTCTAACGTTCCTCATCGTGGTGTCCTATAGCCTAACGTGGGACAGAAAAGGACTTCTGTTAACGCCCTCCCCCTATCAGCTCAGACCTGTGATCAGTCCAACAATAACAACAACAACCGCAGCTGATGTTTCCGCTGAGAAGAATGTAATAGACATGAAACTACTGGTGAAGACCATCAGCTCCAAACTGGAATACCCACCCAGGAAGGTGCCTGATGAGGAGGACGTTATCCGAACTGACCCCAATGTAAGTCAACAGCAAAATGGGTTTTTTGCCATGGCTGAATACTATATTTTGCACCTATAAAATTAGGTGTAATATGTACATTTTTGCATTAATCACTTGTTGCTTTTGTATCTGTTGTTGCTGTTAACAGTAAAATGTCCCCATGGTAGGATGAATTAAGTCTTATTTTATATTTTCTTATTTTATCTTGTTTTATGTTGTGTATCTTATCTTATTTTATCTTATCATATGTTATTATATCTTACCTTATCCTATCTTATTTTATCTTATTATATCTTATCTTATTGACTTCTCTACTCAAGTTGCAGTTAATTAAGTGCTTAAACTTAATAATTAAACCCATAATTTTCTTATGTGCACAAGCCTGTTTTATCCAATGGTGTCTTGCTACTTTTGTGGGAACACTCTACCATTTAATGACCCCCTGATATTTCGTGTGGAGTTTGCATGTTCTGTTTGTATGTGTTCTTCAACCCCTTTCTCCACTGTCCAAATGTAGGCACCTTTATAGGTTAATTGGATCAGTCTAAACCACCAGTTTTAAGTCTGTAACATGCCTTTGCAGTTGGTAACACCACCGTGACCATGTCAAGGAGGGTTCAAGGCAGAATTAGAAAATAAATGAAGGAATAAGATTAAAAATCACTAAACATTAACATTACTAATTTGCTAATTTGAAAATGAATCTCATTTAATTTTAATAATGAATTTCACTTAATTACTTATGATTACAGAGCTCATCTGTGATCTCAATCCCACGTCTGTAATTTGTAAATTATAAATTCCTGCACAAATGACCTACTTCATTTACCCTCTTGAGAACAAGCAACATGTTTTTATCCTCTGTAGGGGAGTTTCAGACATTTGACATTTGTAACACTTTTATATTAATATTGTTTGTCTCACCAGGGCGGTGGGGACGGTGGGTTACAATGGTATTCCTGGTGTTGATATGTTTTTCTATCTTCTGTGCTAATAATCACTAAACAGCAGGACAGTTTCAGTCAGCAGCTCAGAACAACGTGCACTCCTTACACATAATAAAATCATGGACCACACACTCGTGTCACACCAAAACAGGTCGTACCACAACAATAGGCAGGAACCAAAATGTTGAGAAAGGCAAGAAGGAACATAATAAAAAATATGTATAATATAAATTGACTAAATAATTAGTGAAATAATGTGTAAATTACAACATAAACAAATAAAGTCAAAATAATAAACAAAAATGAATAATTTGGAAATGAAATAATATTCAAATTAAATGTTATACTTAAAAAAAAAAAAAAACCCTGTTCACTGCAAATAATATTTCATTAAAAAAAAAAAGTTGAATTGTGCTTTTTCCAATCAAAAACAATTATTTCATAAAATAAAAAAAAAAAATTAAAAAAAACACACAGGATACACCAACTCAGACGTCCTGTAATAATTTTAGTCCTGTGTAACTCAAAGTCTGTGTGATTTGGCAGGATTTGCAACACTGTTTGTTTGTACTTCGTATTTATTCAATCTATTTCCTAGTGCGGGACTACAGAAAATCATCACACCTGGTGACAATAAATGAAAGTCTTGAAAGTAATTTGAGTTGAGATTCAGGAGGCTTGTAAATTTCACTGGAAGATCAAACTAGAATCCTTCAGAAAAGCAACATTTCAAAAGATGATAATATGGATGGCATGCACAGCAGCATATGATAGGGAAGGTGTTTCTATACTTCAACAGTTTTCTGTAAGTGGAACCTACATTCGACATCAAGACCAGAGATCTGAGTTGTTGCTTCATTCAACAAAAGTACAAAAGGGGCTGTGGAAAAAAACCCCATCACAACTACAATGTAAACAAATTACGATCTGGCTTGTTTTTCACTTGTCTGTAATGATGCAATGTTTACAGAAGCAACAATATGATGGCACACTACTGCAGCAGTCCACCTAATGTTGCATAGTGTCTGCATACTTGCTTAAAATTTTCATTGACAATGGCAAATGATAGCTTACAAGGAAAAGGCCGTTCATGCTAGCATATGTGACAGAACACAGACTACATCAGCCGTGTGGTAAACAACAATTTGCAGAAGCTCTTAATGATCAGTGTTTGTGGAAAATATCAAAAATAGTCTTGAACTTCCAGTTGAAGAGTCTGCGGATGTTTTTATTGTTACCTGCCACTGCAAAAATCTGACTCTTACCAAGTGTATTTTTCTAATTTCTAGTCAAAATATCTAATCATACATAAAATAAGACATCATCATCTAAAGAGTCACTTTTCAGTGAGATATAAGAACTTACACCTAGACAAAAAATATTGCCAAGATAATTTTCACTTGTTCCATTGGCAGATTTTTATTATTATTATTATTATTATTATTAATAATTATTATTATTATTGCTTGAATTAAACCAAGAAATCTTGAATTAAGCAAAAAATGGATGGCCAATGGATCAAATTAAACTTGTCTGGCTAAGATTTCTTGAAATAAGCTTTTCAAGGTGTATTGTCTAAAAATAAGTTCTTATATCTCACTGAAAAGTTACTCTTATTTTAAATATGATTAGATATTTTGACTAGAAATGAGAAAAATACACTTGGTAAGATTTAGATTTTTGTCGTGTATCATCACTGCTTCCTCATCACATTGCATTATTTTGTTTAGGACTATTTGCACACATAACGTATAAAAGTTTACATAAAATGACAGAATAAGGCAGACAGATAGTGATGAAATAGAGTTCATTCATGACGCTTACTTCCTGTATTCACTAATTTAGGTTGTGTTCCTCTCCACAGTTGTTTTCTGTAATTCCTCAACAGTTCATACCTGGGATTAAAAGCCCCTGCTGGCATCAGGACGTCTCCAGTAGACTCAGCACTGACCCGTACCGAGGAAACCTCTTTACTCTGCGCTCAGAAAACTTCAAGAATGTGTGTGACTACCTAAGGACCAATTTCCAGCAGCACTTATATCATAGAGATGGCAGACAGTATCGATTGCGTTGCCTGCCTTACTTCTACATCATCGGCCAACCAAAATGTGGCACCACAGACTTATTTCACAGGCTGCTGCTGCATCCTGAGGTCAAGTTCAACACAATGAAGGAGCCACATTGGTGGACCAGGAAACGCTTTGGTAAGTTATGAGGCTATTTTACATTTATTTTCACCTCTGTAGCATTCATTTTCAATGTGCAGCATACAAAATAGAAGGTTCTTTAACGTTGGAAGTTCAAGAAATGGGTCAGGTGACATAGTTCAGTCACAGAAATCTTAGTGAATATTTAGAAGACCAGGGTTTAGGTAATGTTCTCTGCTGTATTTATTTGTTTTTCCTTTCTTATTGTTGTCATTTTACTGAATGTTTAGTTGTTCTCATGGCTGAATCAAAACAAAACAAACCATAACCACAAGGTTCAAGGTGCTTCTATTAATACCTGTAGGTAGATTTGTTCTGCAGACTGGAGAGGGCATCTCAAACACAAAAACTATTAAAACCACAGCACACATACATAGGACAGATTAAAAAAGGCACAAAGACATGGACAGGTACTCCCAGCATTTCACTGATCATGGTTAAAAGTAGAAATAAATAGATTAAAAACAGACGAAAATCAATAAGTCATCAGATATCACTAAAAATGCCGATATGAAACTTCAAAAAAGCACAATAGAATATAATAAAATAAATGATGAAATATATAATATAAGGAACAAAATATATTATAAATGATAAATAAGTTAAGACCATGAAATGTCAGTATGCTATAACAAAATGAGTAGTAAATTAACACTGTAAATTAATGACTTTGGTGTCGCAGTGGAAATTGAAGGTCATGTGACTAAAAAAAAACTTGTGCACACGCACAGTTCCACCACCTTGTTGTAAATAGTACCAGAAACAGCTTTGTCTTTTCAGTAAACATGTCTTTGCATAGTCACAACAGGAACCATTAGATGCAATTAAAGGTGTAACGTGTCAAAAACACAAAAGGAACAAGTGTTTTTTGTCCTGTTATAGTCGCTAAATAATAAAAAGGTAAACTGGCTCAAAGGAAAAGGAGACTCCAACATAACAGTAGGGCACCACAAAAATGAAAACAAATATAACCAAGCTCATTAGGAATTAAATCATTTGCAAAAATGGCAGGAACTCAAATGCCAGTACATCCCAAAACAAACTCAAAGAATCAAAAGGACTTGGAGATGCCAGCAAAAAAATCAATAAAATGGAGGGAGTCGGCAGGCTACACCCTATAGGGACGTAGAAGGTGCTCCCCTCCCTAACTGAAAACTTATTCTAACTAAAGCTAATAATGAAAAGACTGACCACCAGCCACCCCCAGGACAAAACTAAGAGAAATTAACTTAAATGTTAACTTAACCCGTATATACTAGTCAGGTCAAATTAGACCCGTTTTGACATTCAGCAGTAATAAAAATACTCTAAATGTCATTCTTTTATCCTGAAATTTGATGTTTTCCTACATTTTGTCAAAATATAGAAAAGTGAAAATATTTAAAATTGTATACTTTTTACTGGTTAGTGATTGGGTAGCTCAGTGGTTAATCCCACTGACTTTGGTGCAGAAGGTACCTGGTTTGAGACCCAGGTGATCCCTTGGGAAAGGATCTTCACTCTATACATTCCAATAGCCAGAAATGGGCACAAGCCGCATTGTGCCAGTCCAAAGCCCAGTTGTATCAACGTAAAACCCTTTACCAAATAAACATGCGAAGGTGACCCCGAAAGGGAACCTTCATACTTACCTGTACAGGTGTTACAAATATTTGGACACTGAGACTGGTTTAGGTCAATTTTATATGTAAATCATCATCATCATGCTCTTCCTGCTCTGAAACATTATATTTATATATGACATATATTTATTAACATGGGATAGTAGTTGAAAATGTGGTACAGACACTTAATATGAGGGAATTCTGGGTCAAATTTGACCCAAACCAAACTGTGAAGGTTTAAGAAACGAAAAGTTTGGAAGGGTATAAAAAAAAGAAACTTTCTAGCCTGAGACTTCAACTGTGTCTCTGAAGTGTTACTGCGTCTTGGTCTCTCGGGGGATTGAGCTGACTGGCTTTTGTAGAGCCCAGGGTGAAAATCAAGTCAGCAGGATTGGCAAATCAGCTGCAGGTGTATCAGTCTGATTGGTAGAGAGAGAGAGAGAGTGAGAGAGAGAGACAGAGTGAGAGAGAGAGAGAGAGAGAGAGAGAGAGCACCACAAACAGGATTAAACAGTATGATGTCATGGCACCATGCAACAGTGCCATAAATGTCTGCATCCTGGGATTAATCTTCTGTAATGCTTTACATTAATTTATGGAGAAGTACTCCATAACTAAGAAAGTAAGAATGTGGGTGTTCCTTTGTGGTGCAGGTTATATTCGTTTCAAAGATGGCTTCCAGAAAAGTTTCCCTGTGGAAGACTACCTGGATCTATTTGACTTGGCAGCTCACAAAATCCAAGAAAGAATCAGTGGAAACTCATCTGGACACCACCGCGGCACATTACAGGTCATAACAGGTGAGCTACCATATGAGAGTGTGTTTGTAAAAGGGATTTGGGCTCGGTAGTGATCATTGTGTGTCTGAAGGACGAGTCTGTTTCCTTTAGAGTCTTTGTGTTGGAACAGCCAAAGAATTCGCACCAGACCACAGCTTAAATGAAACGATTCTTTTGTTTCTTCTTCATATTTTTTTTGTCCTCGGTCTTTTTCGGTGTATTTTCACTACCCTGACCTCAGGTGCACTGATGTGTCAGTCTGAGTAGCTGGAGGGAAACACCGCTCACATTATGCATATTTCCTGTGTTCAAACAGAACCAGCCCAGTTTCATTGTGTCAGTGTTCATACAATCACACGCACCCCTGGGTTCTATTAGAACCACTTTTTTGGATGTGCATGTGTGATAAATGATGGTAACCCAGGCTTTATACTGTCAGTACAGTAGTTAATATTCAACACTGACTTGGAAACGTAATGCGTTGATAGTAAACATTTCTAAAGCAACCTTTTCATTTACTAAAAAGATAAATGTTACCTTTAGCCTGAATTTTTTTCTTTTAATGTAACACTTTAAACCTGAATTTTGACAAACCCCTTGCATCACATTGAAATGAGCTGCTGTTACTAAGACACTCATCCATCTGACAGGTGAAGCCAGTGCATCCACTATGTGGGATAACCAAGCCTGGAGCTATCTCCATGACGACAGAGAGGAGACGGATCCCCCGTTCCTGACTCAAGATTTTATTCACAAAGTCCAGCCTGATGCCAAAATCATCATCATGCTTCGAGACCCAGTTGAAAGGTAAATCTAGGAAGAATAATGTACATGTCTGAGTACTGACATAGTTCCAAAGAATGTAGTTACTATGTTTTATATTTGTATATACAGTATTTGTATGCGTTGGTCTGGAGTCTGTTAATGTTGCAGTGGTAGAAGATGTATTCTGATTACCTGCTTAAGTAAAAGTATTAATAACATATGTGACAAGTGAGGTTCTGCATTCAAAGTATTAACAAACAATGCACATGAAATATGAAGAAAAAGATGTAATTGTGCTATAAAATTATCCTGTTAGTGTTTTAATATTGTATCTGATGCTTTTGGAGTCACATTACTGCTGCATTTCTATGTATTTACCTAATGTCAACAAATTCAACATGGTTTTTCAAGAGTTAATTAGTCTGCAAAAGAGTAAAGGACCACTACACATGTTTACAGATGATACATGTTTATCACTGGACATAAACCAAATCAGAAAGTGTCTCCTGCAAATGACCTACCACCGGTGACTAAAGCTGTCTGACAAATGTAGTAGAGTAAAAGGAACATCATTTGCTTCAATGCAGCAGTGAAAAGTTCCATAAAATTGAAACATTAACCTTTACAGACTCACAACTATTTTTGTCACAACCTCTAAAATGATTTTTTTTGTCTTTACCAAGTGATTTATCACCATTTGCTTTAAAATTACTTTCTGCATTTTGCATTTTTTCATGAAAATCATGCATTTTTAATTAATAATAGTTAATTATAACTAAATAATTTAATTATTGTTATAATTATTTAATTCACTGATCATGTGTATGTTCATTAAAGCTCAGACTAAATAAAAGGTTATTATATCAGAAAAAAGTGACTTTTTCAGTGTATATCATTAACTGAACATAAAACTCCATGGGTGTTACTGGTGAATGAAGATGACGGTGTTTCCATGTTCATTATATGGTCTCTGAACGTCCAAATGCTTCATACATGATGATCATGAAAGGTGACAAACAAATGTACTGATGAGATTAGTGGATCGACAGGTATTAAACATTTTATATCAGTGGATGCTTTTGGTGTTAATGGGTTGAAGTAAATCATCCGATTTTAATTAAGTGTATTTATTCTGACTGTATATTCGCAGCCTGTCTGCCAACACAGTGTAAAGTCCCGCTCTAATTTCAATCATTTCTCTGTATTTCTGTGCTCCTAGACTATATTCTGACTACCTGTATTTTAAAATGGCCAACAAATCCGCAGAGGACTTCCATCAGAAGGTCATTGAGTCTGTGCAGCTGTTTAAGTCCTGCCTCTCTGCCAGGTCTCTCCGCTCCTGTGTCTACAACACCAGCCTGTCCAACGCTATGCCGGTCAGCACAGATCATGTTTCCCTTCTAATGCCTGAATATCAGTTTCCTGAAATGATTGCATGCTTTGTAGCCAGTGATACATAAAGTATTATTTACTGAAAACATGCAGTTCATACCTGCCCTTTGTGTGGTTGTAAAGAATTTAATACCTCAAATTGGATGCCAATAGAATGTTTTTTTGTTTTTTTTTAATGTTGGTCTAGGATGGGGTAAATATAAGCCTAATATTGTGATGTTCTGTGGGGAATCATAGCAGTAGTACATTAGTATTAGTGGGTAGTGTTGCACTATGGCGCCCTCTTGAGGACATTTACAGTCTGTACAGCTACAGAATAATCAGTCTGTTACTCTTATAGATGTCTTATGCTATAAGGCACATATAACTATAGCTAAGGTTTTTTTTTTTGTTTGGTATTTCAGGTTCGACTAAATCTGGGGATGTACATTGTCTTCTTATTGGACTGGTTGACAGTTTTCCAAAGGGATCAGATCTTAGCGCTCCGATTGGAGGACTATGCAGCCAACCTTACAGTCACAATCCGGAGGGTTTTTGATTTTCTAAGTGTAGGTAAGTGTCCGCAGAGTGAAAGCCACTTCTTGCCTTAAACAGGAAATGGTATTTTACAGCTCAATTTTGCACACATTTCAAGTCGGTGCTCACATGTTTGTTGTTGCATATCCGTTGTGATCCTGCAGGTCCAGTGTCGAAGCAGGTTGAGGCAGCCCTGACCAAACGGCCCATGTCTAACACCCGGCGAGTTGCTGACAGGAGCCTGGGTCCCATGCTTCCTGCAACTAGAGACCTGCTAAGGGAATTTCACCAGCCCTTCAACCACAAACTGGCCAGTGTATTGAAAAACAAGGCCTTTCTCTGGAGAAACACCTGAAAAGAAAAGACATGAACATTAAACCCAAATGAGGGTGAATGAACTATGAGTAGCCAAAAGCTACTGTGGAAAAAAATGATGTTACAGCTTGATTGTAAATAGCTTAATGAAGCTTCAACTGAGTTTTGAGGTTTGGGAGATATTTATTTGCTCATAAAGGACATAAATATGAGATATCATTATTCACACATTTAAAGAATCTGGGTTTGAAGATGCTTTATAATTGTTTCTGCTGCTGAATAAAAAATTGCCAAAATGCACTGTTAAAGTGAGTACAGATTTAATACCTGGACACCTGTGTGTTATGGCTTCATGTCATTACCTTGAAATAATGCATATAATAATTAATAGAAATATTAATTAACACCCCTTCGATCCTTAAATTTTCTTCATTTCTATCAATTTAGTTGAATCTAATAAAATATTGACACATAAGGTAAATTGTCAGGAAGGGAAAAACATCTGAGGAATAAAAAAAATAACAATGTTTGAAATGACTGAATAATTGCAATGGTTTTGTGCAGGAAGTGGATTTGAGTGAACTAAATGTCAAAATAAAAGTCAAACAGACAATAACCACCAGAGGGCAGCTAAATCACAGGCAGTAGCTCAAACAATGGAGTACCCATAATGCCTTTTAAGTTTGTTGCATAGCAACAGTTACAATCAGGATACATTGTAAGTTTAAATGTGGTATCATATCTTTAAATGTCTGTTACCAAAAATATGACAGACCATATATTTTATGCAGCATTCTTTAGAAAACGTGTAATGATGGAAATTTGTACATTTGTTAAATCTGTTGTTCATTTACAACGTGATAATCTCACCATGTGCAAATGAAAATCAGTGGGATGAACTGGAATATCAACTGTAAAACCTGACACCAATATATATAT
>JAPSES010054550.1:0-11635 GCA_029822895.1 Maxillicosta whitleyi | reverse complement strand
AGACAGTGATCCGGATCACCTCCAAAATGTAATCATCTGTTCCTTGTCTCAGAGCGAACATTTACTGAACATTTCATCAGGTTTGGTCAATAATTAACCGAGATACAGAGAAACTACATTTTTGGCCCCATTGACCCCAATGTTAATGAAAATTTCAAAGTGATCCAGAATCCTGGATTTCTTCTGGATCACCCCCAAAAGTTAATTATTTCTTCCTTGTGCCATTGCCAACAAATCCTGAAAATTCCATTAAAATCTGTACATAACTTTCTGAGTTATGTTGCTAACTAACGAACAAACAAACAAACAGACAAACAAACCCAGACAAAAACATAACCTCCTTGGCGGAGGTAAATAGTGATAAATCACTTAGAAAAGGTTAAATAGAGAGACACATTTGTATGAGAACTGCCACCAAAGTCACACTGGGTCTTTATGGGATAAGATTTTAACTTTTTCTTAAGATGTCCCCACATATCTTCAACTTAAATTAAAGAAAATAAATAAAAATCTGAACCTGACATGAGGGACAAGAAATATTAAAATGAACTCCAACTTTCCAAAGTGAAAAACTGAATGCCAATTAAACTTTTGTTTTCAGTTTAGTGTTGCATTGGTATTGGATGGATTTTCACAGAGACTCATCATAACAGAAAAAAAGCACAGGAGGAACTATCATTTTAATGATGCTTCCACTCTAATTAAGTGTCCCCATAAGCCATTCCAAAGAGTAGGCAGGCGTAACAGCAGGGTTCTGGAACTTCAACAACTTAATGGAAGGCAACCATTGCCAATGTTATTAATTACACCTGTGCACATGTATCCTATTACGTGTCAAATGTAAAGAGGCTTCTCGACACTGCTCACAGTTGCAAAAAATTAATACAAATTGGGGACCACTGCATGACCGGTAAGAGATCTTGAAAAACCGGAATCTCATTAAATGTCTGGAAACATGTACTGTCTTTGTGCACTTGAATATTAACAGTAGCATTTCTGTTTTTTTACTAAACTCAAGCTGGACTCGCTGAATGTTTGGCCTTTTGCTTGGAGCAAAAGAAGCTGTGTGCAACATATAACCTCTGAGTTAATGCAGCAAACTTGTTGGTGGATAGATATTTATTTACACATCAACCCCAGATAAGACTCTGAGCAGAGGCCATATAGGCGACTGCTGGGGGCGCTATCCATCTGAGCTTTAAAAAAAATAAAAAATAAAAAAAATTCTAACAGTTAGAATGATACAGTTCAGATCACCACCAGTTCTTTTATTTTTAACAATGATATAATATTACATCATCTGAAATGTAGCCTCCCTGTTAGAGAAATTCTGACTCGATCCGAGGCTTCAGCCATCTTGTATTTCTGAGGTCAAGTTGGGGTCATGGTGTTCTGCTGTCTATACACCTTTGCCTCGTGTGGGGGCGCCGCTAGACTTTGTAGGCCCTATGAAAGCTAAACATTGTGGGCTGTCAATGAAATTCACTATCTTGTGTTTGTCAAAATCATGTTTGTTTGTTTTTTTCATTCGTAAACATAAAAAACAAAACAAAAAAAATCTCGAACAATATTTTCTCATAGTTCATGCATGATTAAAGTGGACATCCTAAATTTTTCACATGATTGTAATGTGAGGCACATTTGTGAAAAGTCATGTTTTTATTTGATTAATAAATAAACAAGCTCATGGAATTGCGCTGCATGTTCTTGTACCTGAATAACTGTGTTGAATCAGAATGTACTTAATTACTCTGTATCATGATTTGGGTGTGTATCGCATTGCATTGCATTGTTAACTTTACTATATTGGACCGGTCAAGACCCAACCCGAGCATTGAGGCAGCAGTTCCTTTTCTTGGTAGTTCTTCTAGGTTCAACTGGACTGGTTTCACTCTTTTGAAAATACTTAGTCTCTCATCCATGTACCTAATTAAAGTGGCCATTAACATCTCATCAACGGCTATATTTTCATCGAGATTCCACAGTCTCTCCTATTGAAGTTTAACTCTATTCTCACAAGCTTGTTCCAATCAATATCTCCCATGTATTAAATCGCAAAGAGTCTTCTGAATTTACTTCAGAATCTTCCAAGTTTTTAATCCCTGAGCTCACAGAAAACTTCCTTATCTGCCCCCTTTTTAATAGGTACACCCAGTACTTGCAACATGTACCTAATAAAGTGGCCGGTGAGTGTACATGCTGCTGCTGCTGTAGCCCATCTGTTCAGAGATGTTCTTACGACCTGATCATCTGACCTCTGGCACCAACACGGCATTTTCACCCAGAGAATTGCCTGCTCACTGGATATTTTCTCCTTTTTAGACCATTCTCTGTAAACCCTAGAGATGGTTGTGTGTGAAAATCCCAGTAGATCAGCAGTTTCTGTGCTCTGACCAACAACCACACCATGTTCAAAGTGACTTAAATCACCTTTCCTTCCCATTCCGATGCTCAGTTTGAACATTAGTGGATGATCTTGACCACATGTACATGCATAAGTATATTGAAATGTCATCATTAGGTATTTGTGTTGATATGCAGTTTAATGTGTACCTAATGAAGTGGCCATCTTCATGTGTCATTGGGGAATAAAACCCTTTGCTCCTATGTAAACAAAAGCACTGACTGAAATGTATTCAGTATATGTTGTTGGAAAAAAAAAAAAAAAAAAAGTGAATCGCAGGTCGTGGCCAGATCGTGGTTGTTTTGATGTCGCTTGTCAGTGTGTGAACAACATGAGACGAAGCTTTGATTAAACAATTCTGTGGTCTTGTCATGTTCGTGGCATCTTCATCGCCTGGTGCCGTGATAACAAACACCAAGCAGGCTGTCACATTTTAACACTATCTTTCCATTAATATAGAGTTCGTTTTCAGCCTGGCTTTCCAAAAATATCGACTATATCATTCTGATGACGGAAGCCAACATGAACCTGAGGGAAGAAGAGAAGAGACAGCAGAAGTAAAGGGAAAAGAAAGGTAGTATGGTAGGGGTTTGAGCAGAGCATACAATAGTAATAGTAATTACAGTAGTAATAGTAGTTTAATATCTGTTGATCCACTAATCCTATCTATACATGGAAATAGTTTCTTTTCGGCTTTTCCCTTCAGGAGTTGCCACAGTGAATCACATCGAGTTTTTACATTGGATGCCCTTCCTGACACAACCCTCTGTATTTTTCTGGGCTTGGGACCGGCACAACAAGACACTGCCCCCTTGTGGCTACAGGTATAGGTGTAAACCACTACCCACATGGAAATAATTGGTGTAAAATACAGTTTTTCATCTTTTCATGGTCATCAGATATGACCCATTTGGACCTTCAGAAGCTCTGTAGTTACCATGGAAACACTGTCATCTTCTACAACATTGATTCACCAGTACAACCCACAAAGTTGGATCAATGACAACAGATGGAGACACTAGTTATTATGTTCAGTTATTGAGATCTTTACTGAAAAAGTAATTTCTTTCCTTCACTTTTCTGTTTCTGCTATAATATCCATCCGTCCCTTTACTTCTGCTTATCCAGGGCTGGGGCACAGAGGCAACAGTCTAAGCAGGGATACCCAGACTTCCTCTAGCTCCTTTTGTGAAACCCTCAGGTGTTCCCAGGCCAACTCAGACACATAGTCTCCAGTGTGTCCAAAGTCTTCCTGCGAGGCCTCTTCCTGGCAGGACATGACCGGAACACCAGGCGTCCAGGAGGCTTCTGAAACAGATGTATGAGCCACCTCAGCTGGCTCCTCTGGATGTGGAGGAGCTGTACTCTACTCTGAGCTCCTCACCCTATCTCTAAGGGTGCGCTCAGCCACCTGACGGAAGAAACTCATTGTATTTGTCTCTGGTATTTGACGTCTTATCCTTTCATTCATGACCCAAAGCTCATAAGCATAAGGTGAGACAAAGGAACACAGGGAGCTTGACCTTCACCACAACAGGCCGACACAATGACCGCATCACTGCTGCTGCTGCTGCTGCTGCATGGACGGTGCATGAGATTGACAGGTGGATATAATAAACTTCAACTGTAATTAGAATTTTTATGAAAACCTACATGATCAATTAATTAATATATTGGAAAATACCTAATTTTCACAGAAATAATGGTAACTGTAAGGGATGATATAATAAATGGTAATAAATCACTTAAGGAAGGATAAATAGAGACAAATCAATTTAGGAAAACCACAAAAGTGGTTCTGGGTCTTTATGGGTTAATGAAAAAAAATACTGCAACATTTACACTTATAATTAATTTCGGAAACTTGCATTTGTCCAATCTGCCTTAAGTCATATTATATACACATCTTAGACCAGTTAGCACATCTTGGCCCCCCCTTTTTTTTTTTTTTACCAGTGAGTGTTCTTCCTTTTCCATCTCTTTCACACATTAATATTGTTTGAGTATATAAAGTTTTAGGCTACAGTGAGACACCGTTGCTACAGGCTGGTTTCACCATCAGCTGATTATTTATTAATACTGTATAATATAACACATAGTAGCCTCATATTCTTCTCTTTTCTGCAAATCCTGGACCACCTGCAGACATCCTTGGTCTTCATGCCCCCCTCTGCCTCCATCACTGCACCTTATTTATTTAATATGTTTACTTTTCAAAGCCCCACAAAATACAGAGAAAAAAAATGACACAAAAGATATGGAGTTTCTGTGCGACTGCACAAAAAGCTTGGTGGTAGAATAGGTCCCTAGATTGGTTGGACACAGAGGAACATTAGGATTTTACTGAATACCAGATCAGATTCAGTTGATTTTTCTTTGTCATGATGAGAAAACCCTTTTTCCTGCAAGTCGACTCCAATCACAGATGATTTTAAGAGATTGATAAGGCAGGAACCAGCCTTAAATAATACTGGTAAATACTTAAAACAGTGTGTTTTAGTAAAAATAAATCAATGGACTTGAAGTTTTTAGTGTTTTTATTATCAGAAACAACTGTAAATGTCCATTAGGAAATTTTTTGAGATTGCAGAAATAAACTTTGAACTGTTTTTACATCATGCTTGATATGGCTTGATTTTTTATTTTTTTTATTTTTTTTTATTTCCAAGTCCTTTTTAGTCTGTGTGGAAGTTTCTGAAACAGTTCTTTTCTACTTGAAACAGTAGCCTCACATTGTATCGATCTCCTCTTTCTGATGCTGTTTGAATTTTGTGGATAAAGCAAACCGTTACTAAACTTTGATTCGGTAAATAAACTCGTCTTTAGTGTAAAGAAAGAACCCAGAGCTTGATTTAATACAAACAAAGCCAAACATGCAACTAAAAACGGAACATAGCTCAATGACTTTATTAATATGTAAACCAAATCACAATGCAGAGGATTCTCTACACGGCACCGCTTTATATAAGTCGCATTTGCATTACATTTGCGTGATTTGCAGACTGGAAAAGCAAAACAGCGACACACAGAGCGATGTGTAAAATGCCTGCTGGGTGAACTAACAACAGCATGTCAAAGGTAAAGCAAAAGCTCCATCTTCTCTGTTTGCACTCTCATGGTTATTTATGCGGCACGCAAGTGGGGGTCTTGTGATTATCCAGTATTATTCTTGATCTCTTGGAGGGAAAAAAAAAAAAAAAAGCCTTAAGGGATGCGTTTGTGCTGCTGTCCGCTGTGTTTGACAAGGATCTGAAAACAGGGCTAACACACTCCATATAAAGTATATCTGCTACACTGCTGCTTCTGGAATGAGCTACAAGCCTGAGATTAAAAGTATAAACATACATATATACATAAAGGACGGACATCAAATGGGTACAAAGAGAATGGTGACTGTTTTATACAAGTGATTTTTATCATGTTATTTTTCTTTCCCGGAGGCTCCTTTTCACGGTAACGTACCAACGATGCTTTGACTTAGCGTTCTCAGGAACTGTGAAAATGAAAGTCATAAAGTGTACAAAAAAACAAACAGACATGAACAAAGAATTAGTATTTTATTTGTAGCGCTGTAAGATTTCCCTCAGGAGAACCGGGCAAGATCATTTTCATTATCATGTGTTGTGTGAGGAACACAATTGGTTCTCCAGACTCCATTTTCAGGTCTCAGGGGAAATGTTTGTGACCCACATGTGTGAATAACATATTGAAATAGAGTGTTGAATCTTATCCCAGTTACTCAAAAGCCAATATGTGGAGGTTGTGCTGAGTCAGTCATGTCCCAGCTGGCAAGACAATTCTCCACGGGGCTTTTATTTAATATGATGCCGTACAAGGAATAAACAAATAAATGAAACCCTGCTGAAAAACATTTTTATCACCATTTCTGTTGTATTTCCTCCGTTACGCAGCGTTTGCAGCCAAACACAAAACAAAACAAAATAGACAAAAGAAACGCATAGCCGGTTTGAAGATGAGTGTGTTTTGATGTTTTTCCTCCAAATCTTACTTTTAACGGGTGGAAGCCACTACAATGTGACTTTTAATTTGGTTTAAGTCTTTGATAAACTCTCATGTGCCTGCTGACAGTTCGGTGCTTTGGATCTACTTTCAGAAGACACAGTGGAACTTTTCAGTGCAATAGAATTAAGAGCAGAGAAGCTCACTTTGATGTGAAAACAGTTACTCAAGTCAAAACAACAACAACTAAAAAGTTTTATAAGTTTTATGGCTTTCAGTTGCATGTCCGTGTATGTAATACCCAATATTGGGAGTGACATATTACCAGAGTAAGGCCGCGATCGCACCGGACGCGCATTTCCTCTTGTAATCCGCCTCTGCGTCCAGCTTTTTTTGGGGGAGGGGAACACACCGAATGCGGAAATTAACCAGAGGGCGACTTTGACTTCATCATTGTCGCAAATTAACCATTACAAATTAATAAAACTCATTTAACTTACCAGATCTCTCCATGACAACACTAACACGCCCCCAAGCAGCATTTCTTTTAAATTTATTGTGGTAGTCCAGGTGGGCGAAATTGTACAGTTCGGGATACCCCGTAACTGCCAGAACCAGCCTCTCCTCCATTTTTGACCGTTCGTGGAATGTTGACAACGGTGTCATCATAGAACATCTGGAAATCCGCCGGTGACCAGAAGCAGATTTTCCGCCTTGAGTTGAACTTTTTTCTACTCGATCCGCTCGGTGCGGATTGGTGGAAAATCCACATCCGCCTAGAGTGGATTTTTCAGTCCGGAATACACTCAAAATCATAAAGAAATAATAGGAGAAATCCGCCTCGTACTGTAAAATCCGCATCCAGTGTGAACGCGACCTAATGCATTACTTTCTTCTGTAATGCAGCAGTGTAAGGCATTACACTGCAAAAAGTCCCATTGAAAATTTAAGAAAAAAAATATATCAAAATAAGAAAAATAATACTTAAAATAAGCAAAATTATCTACCAACAGAACTTGAAAATTTTACTTGGCAAGATTTTGAAAAATAAGAAAATAATACTTGCACAGCATTCTTAAAAAATAGTATTGTTAGACTAAAGATAAGTAATATTGTCTTAAAATAAGAAAATTTGACCCATGAAACCCAAGTTCAGGTTCTTTGATTGTTGATCACTCATCTTAAAATGTGGGAAATGCTTGTTTTAAGCTTCAAATTACTTAAAACTAGCTGTAAATACTCAATGCCAACACTGTTTGACCAAATAAGATAAGTAAGTAAAAACTATCTTGAAACAAGCAGAATTATCTTGTCTGACAATTTTATTTTTAAGCAAAAATAACTTATCATAGAAAAACAAGAAATTATAGGTTCATTTAATTAAGAAAACACTTTTTGCAGTGTACTAATCAATTTTCAGTAATATTTTACTTGGTACATGTTCAATAGCTCATAATTTAATTGCTCAAACACAAAAAAACCCAAAACAAAACAGGAAGACCACCAAATTTTAAAGCTGCGCAAGACGTTTGTCACCAGTTTTTCATGAAATCTGTAAAACTCCAGTATTAGCCATAAATCTGTCTTTTGGTGATTACGCACCTGCATCACTTCCCTCATAATGAACAACTTCAACGTATACTCATCACAAGTGGTCCAGGAGCAGGGCTCGTCCTGGAGCCCTGCAGCGTGATCCCATTTACTGCAGCTGCACAGCTACTATTGCTAACATCCTCCTGCAGTCGGCTGACTTTAGGCACAGACGAGCCACTAAAAAAATCCAAAATACGTTTTTGACATGTTTTTGTCTCATGTCATCATGTATTTGCTGGCTGTATGGGCTGCTAGTAACAAATGCAATAATATCCACAATGTGTAGCGTTATCAACGTCACCACGTTATGAAGACGTTTTTAATAATTAGCATATTATTATTATTATTATTAAGAAACTGTACTGAACTATACATTTTTGGGTACACAACAAAATGACCATCTTTTTATTTTTTTTAAGATGTTTATTTATGCAGTGTCTTGTTAGTTTTTCTCACCTCGCATGGTGCTATGACACATACCATCCAGCAGGAAGTGCTGGTGCACCTGCAGTTCCCGCAGCTATGTTCTGGCTGGGGCCGGACTCGGAGCCTGGGGTGAGGCGTGAACCATGACTCAAGAGCTGTAACAGGTGAGCGCAGGTGTGTTCTGTGTAATGGAAGTGACACGGTATTAATTTTAGTTCCTGCTCCCACTCAGCACATGTCTTTGTAAGGGTCAAACCCATCAGTCACAGCGGGTTTTACTCAGTTGCCGTTGCCTTTCAGCAGGGTTCAGAGTCTGAAAAATACTATAAATGATAAATTGTCACTAATAACCTGTTTTAAAATATCTTATCACTGATCAAGCAGCTGCTAAAAACACAGTCTGTCACTCTCTTACCTCCATTCACTTTTGTCTTCCAATATGGCGGTGTATCTGTTTACTTCCGGTATTGATGACGTAAGTGGCAGTGGACTGTCTGTTTTTAATTTAATACATTCAACATTATGATCTTTGCTGTTTATCACTTCACATGTACAAGTGTTATTGTCTGATCTGTCACTGCAGGTGTGTGTCTACACATTAAAAGCTCCGTTAATTAGTGAATGTGTCACGGTTTGCTTCAAAGCTGCCCCCTCCCTCACCTCATCACTAACATCAGACACACCTGTTGCTAACAGGTGTGTCTGATCAGCTGTCCAGCATATAAGCAGCTCTGTCTCGGCTGCTTTTTTGTCAGACGGTCTTAGCTTCGTGCCTAACTCTCCAGCGCTCTGTTCCTACGTGGCTTCTTTGTTCCAACCCCATCTGATTCAGTTTATGTTTCTTTGTTTCTGCTCCTGTAAGCTGACCTGCCTTCTGTCCCCGAGTACAAGATCTGCTTTGGTTGGTCCTGTCTCTGTTCTGCCTGTGATGGTGTTGTGCTTGTCGGTCCCTACTTCCCTGAACGCTGTTTTTTATGTCCACATCAAACTTTTCCGCATCACCTCAGTGAGGGATCTGACCGTCTTCTGTGACACTTCAAACCACAGCTGACCATGAGCATCACACCCACCCACCAACGCTCTCCCACAGCCTGATGGGTTACATGTGTAATATTAGGGCTGGGAATATTAATATTAATCGCAATTAGATTAATACATTGTGATCGCAAATATTTTTTCTTTGTCTCTGTCTTCATTTTATTCCGATTTAAGACACAATGGTCAAATACTTTGCATTGTGGGTTTTCTTACTGCTATATATCAATTGTACACATGCAAAGTAAATCAAGATTAATCACGATTAACTATGAAATTCCTGAGATTAGTTGCGATCAAGAAATGTAATCCTTTGACAGAATAGAATAGACTTTATTGCCATTTGTACGTGTACATCAAAAACACAGGTACATTGGAATTTTTTGTGCGTGTCCCAGAGTCAGGTAGCTAACTATAAGCAGAGTAAACATTATGACATAAATAAAACTACACAGTATAACATAAATAAATAAATGACACCTTATAAGTAAAAACAATGAAATGAGATAAAGTGCATTGAATGGTGACTAAAATTGAAATAAATAAAATAGTAAGATTAGAAATGTTGCAAAACTGTTGCATTGAGTATATTGCACAGGTATAAAAAAGAAAGAAGTATTGCTCATAATGTTGCAGCCCTAGTAATATTTAATAAATACTTTTAGAACAGTTCATCTGTGTGTGTGTGTGTGTTGCGTTTAGGTCCTCCATCCTGTACACCACCCCATTACAGAACACTGTTTATTTCTGAGTTTCTCAACGGCTCATAAAATGTGTCATGAGAAATCATCAGGTGTGGCTGATTAGTACTCTGATGTACCGTGATCTATGCAATAATATTGATACATGCGACTGTTCTGATCCACTCTACTACAACACTTTACAAAGTCAACTGGTGCGTTCTGTTGAAGCCCCCCCATCCCTTCACTACTGATGCGAGGGCTACCTGCAGTTCCGGTTGGGGTAGGGGGGTATGCCTCTATTATACAGATCAGTCTGTAGGCCAGGGGTCCGTCTGAGGGGTTACTGATGCACCCCTCTCACCCCTTTTTTTCAATTCCTACAAGAATATCAGATTTGTGTTCACTCTGCATAAATTAGGTAGATTTACATTATATTTCAATAAATATACTTTTGCCGTGGCTCAATGGCTGGGAAACACTCATCTGTTTATGGACACATGACAGGGATGAATTTTTATTTCCAAATGGTTGAGAGAATAATGATTTTGATATATTTCCATGTTTGTGGACAAGACATAAAAATGTGATAAATTTTAAAAAATATGATCCAGATTAAGAATATCGCAGCTGTTGCATCAAAGCCAGGAGGGAAAGAGCTGCCAACTGAGAGTGTGTAAGTTCGAATTCTTTTCAATAACATCATTCATGAGCGGGTGCATCTGGTTGTAATTACACCGGTTTATTAGATGAATGTTTAGATGTTCTCTCATGGTGTGATTTTTTTATTTTATTTTTTTAATTTTTCAGTTAAGATCTGATTCTGTTAAACATTCAGGGATATGAGTGAAACTTACTGTCAAACGTGGAAAACAACAGTCAGGGTGGAGAAGTGGCTTGTAATTAGGGTTGCCTGTTCAATTCCCGTGACCCCCCCAGAGAAATATCTGGCTAATCTGCCCTTGATCAAGGCACTTAAACCTGTTTCGTCTGCATGTTCCCTAAGCTAATATAGATGTTTTATACCCTTTACTGTTTATATCTTCAGTTTGTTTTTATTTATTTTTGTTTATTTTTAACCTATTATATACTTAGTTTGTTTTTGGTGGGCCAATGTATATACAGTATATGCTACTGTTTTATATAAATACATTTTACATACTTAATTCTTTATTAATTCACAGGTGTTCAATCCTATTTCTGAGTAATGACACCTAAAAGGTCATTTTGAGCGCTGGCCCTTTAAATGCACATGCTTCTCTCTCCCTTCAGTCACTTGTGTTCATTTTAATACAAACAACAACTGAACATTTTAAGTAATCTGCTCAAAGTTTGGACATATTTTCAGTTTTAACTACAACAGCTGCTGCTGCTGCTGATAAACAATAATGTAATATTGGAGAAATGTTTGTTGGAAGTCTTGACTTTATTTGTGCAAATGTTGTGCCACAACTAGTTATCAACACAACAAAATGAGCAGGAATTAAAACAGATTGTAGAAATCCACTCACAGGAGTGGAGAAGAATGTCTCCTCAC
>JAPSES010054511.1:0-11637 GCA_029822895.1 Maxillicosta whitleyi | reverse complement strand
TATAATATAAAAATAATGTATTTTTTCTATCTCAAATAGAATCGGATGTTACTGAACAAGAGCCTACTTATACTGTCCAGTGAGAACTTAGATTAAGAACAAATTATTGAGTATAATTAAGATGACATTTCCTTCTCCCTACAAGGTAACTTTGTACCTGCTTCTTCAGAGACCCTGTGAAAAAAAAGATTCACAATTTACAGAGTCAGTGCAACTCACTGATCTGCAGGACACCTCAGAACATCTTATAATCTCACAAATCCACTAAAATGAAAATGACTGCAATGATATTGACATTTAACTAAGACCTGGGTTAAATATGACCGGTCAGTCTGCTCAAAGGCTGACCGAACAAGCCCATAAACTGATTTTTAATTAATTGCTCATTGTGTTGAATCGATCCACTCCCTAATTATGGGCAGTTAGTTTACTATAGATCAGCGGCCGTCGTAATTCAGTCAGCAACATCCAACACAGACACAAGTATATCTACACACCAGTCAACTGGATGTTTTACTGTAACCACTTCACTATGGCAGCTAAATAATTCAACACTTTGCCAGTGAAATGTTGCAGCATCTGAATCCTCCAAACCACTTGACATTTTTAATTATGGCCTCGCCAGGATAATGGAATGCTTTCTGTGTTTTCACCTCGATCAATAGCTGTTTATGTGTGTACAGTGACACTGTATATCAGCTTCTGGGCAAACCGCCAGCAGGTGTGGAATGACTCCAGTCAGCACTTTGGAAGATGGGAAAAGGAGGAGAGAGACCGAGGGAGGGGCCAACACTCATACACGTACAGTATACAAACAAACTGTAGGTGATGGGATGCATTGGGATTGTGTGCATTTGCCATGTTGTAGTGCAGCAAAGAGGGAGGAGCCACGGGTGCAGAGGTGCATAGTGGATTTGAAGGCTGATGGATCTCAGGCTGCAGCAATGCAGCATCTGTGTGCCAACAACATGCAGGGTGAAGGTGAAAGATACAGGGAGAACAAAAAACAGGCTGCATTAAATCTGATTGATGAGACGGGCTATATAAATAAAAGGATTTGTGTGTGTTTGCTTCTCAACTGAGCTGTTAAAGATGTTCATAGTTCCTCATTGATGGATACACCGACCCTCCATCACATATAATGCATATTATGTGTCAGACTAGTGACACTGCACAAGGTAAGTATAACACATTTGACTCAACAATGACTTGCCAGGATTCATCTTCTCTTGTAATGCCTCCATCTTAAATTAATTACGATCTCTCTGAAGGTTTCCCACACCCAGCTGCCCTCAGTGAGACAATGTTTTTGATCAATAATGACATTTGATTAGTCAAAGCAGCCATTAGTGTGACACATTCTTACGCCAGTCTCTGCTTTCATTTCAAGAACCATTGCTCTTTAGCTTCAGACACATCTTCACCATGAAATGACAATCCTGGGAAATCATAACACCATAAAGTCATTTTTTACAGCCTTAGCCTCTTTGAATTATGTTGTGTAATTACCCTGCAGTCACCCTTGACTACCAGGTGACACACTGAATGGCTCACTTTGCTGAAAACCCTCCGCAGCACCAGCAGCCGGCTATCTCTAATCTTAATGTAATTTCTATGAGCTTCAAGGTTGAAACAGATATTGCTGTTCAGATGGGCGCTGGAGAGTTTAAGGTGGTGACAGTGTAGTTGTACGCTGTAGGACCGCCCACCTATGTCGACACCTACCACGCCTCACGACAACAAAGACATTATCATCTCCTCTGGGTGAAGGCAGAATGGGGGTCTGCAGCAGTTAAAAGGGTCATGAAGATTGGCAGCCAATTCACAGCAACTACTCACAGTAATGACATTCACACAACATGTGTACAGTACATTAATAGTGCATCTTATTTGGCATCAGTGTTGTTATTGCTTTTTTATAGTTAATAGCAAATGAAAGCTTTTGAAGTAAGCTAGAGTGTGAATGAAGCCCTAATGTCTGCAGTTAAAAATTATAATTTCATTATTACTTTTCATATCATGAAATGTAGATATTTGTGATGCACTGTGAATGTGTTGAAACCTTGCTGAAAAATAGAACAACTAATTAAAATGAATTGAGTGGGATTTACATAAGTAAATTTAAATGGAATTTTGTGTTTTGTTTTACATAGATAGACATTTACACCATGAACAGATACTGAAAAGGCTCAAATATTGCATAAACATTCACCATAACAGCAGAAATAATGTGTTTGATGCTCAACATTTCCATAAAGACGATAAAGTTACATTTAATAGTGTGGAGAATGATCCTTTGTCTGTGTTTTTCATACATTTAAGAGCTCCCATGCTAAAATTAATGTATTTGCATGCTGTTTTCAGATTTAGTTTTGTTAATATTGAAAAGAATGGATTAGGTTAAAATGATTACAAGAAGTAAAGTTGCATATTACAGTTAATTAGTGAGGATGTATTTGTATGGACAGCCAAATGCACTGAGATACAGAATAAAAGATGTTTATTTATTTATTTACTTACTTATTTTGAGTAAATGAAGAATAACAGATGACTGGCAGGTATATAGCAATAAGACGGAAGTTTCAGGAGAGCCACTGTGAATAATCCAGCAAATCTATCCTTAATTTGGTCACTGTTTGCCAATAACTGATCATTACAAAATGATAATCAATCTGCATGTGGCATGAGCATGAAGCACACCATCTTTAGGTCACCATGGTTCCTGAATCTAATGGATGGACAATGGATAGGACTCTGAATTGACAGGGGATCGTGGTCAGCAGCACCTCCCCCCCATCACAAAGCCCCCAACCTCCCGTTCCAGCTGCCCTTTGCACATATGAGTGTTTGAAGACGATATACGGTGTGGAGCAAGGGGAATTTGTCAATACCTGGGCCTCTGGAGGCATGTAATCTTTATTCCTAGAGTCCAACAGCATGCAGCTCTCTGCAGGGAGGGGAGAATCCCTCTGATTCCCTCTTACAGATTTTACGTCCTTTGCAGCACAAGGATTAATATGGTAATCTCAGGCTTGGTGTGAGGAAGAACAAGGTGATGACTTCAAAGGTGGAGTAGGTTGTTGTGTAAGACATTTTTCTATCATATAGAAATGCATGCTATATTGGAGCCAAGAGGATTCAGCATCAGATCTGTATAAATTTAAGTGACCAGTGGAACCCAGGGCCTGCACAAAGATCCATCAAGAACAATCGTTACAAACTGTTCATTTCTTAAACCTTCACAGTTTGTTTCAGGTCAAATTTGACCCATATGAAGAATTCCCTCATAGTAAGTGTCTATACCAAATGCTGAACTACAGATTTATTTAGAATGTCTAAATAGAGTATCCCACATTAATAAATATATGTAATATATAAATATAATGTTTCACACAATATTATTTACTAACTCATTTTTGGAGAAAAACATCTACTATTACACAGTATCATGTCCTGTTTTACATAACACATAAAAACATAAAAGCCATTGTGATTTATATATAAAACTGACCTGAACCAGCCTCAGTGTCCAAAACTCTGTAGCACATGTACAAAAGTATACATTTCTACAATATTAAAAATTTTGTGTATTTTGGCAAAATTTAGGATGATGCTTAGGGTCTTTATTTATTATTTATTTTATTTATTTTTTAAGGTATTTTTGTTGAATGTCAAAACAGGTCAAATTTGACCCGACTAGTATGGGAGGGAAAAACAGATAAAAAATTCAAGTCACTGTCACTAATTGTTTACCAGTTTCTAAAACAGGATTGTAGTCTGTCATGCATACAAATCATTTACTCTGTAGCAGGGTAGAGAAAGATGTATCACCTTTCAGTGTTACAGCACTGATAATGGGAACTGCAAGTGGGTTTTGACCATGTAATTAAAATCATCATGTTAGCTTTGAGCATGATTTAACACTGTGCTGCCAAAGGAGAGAGGACAGTGATGAATCAGCACTTTTTTTTTTAAAGAAAGACAAAAAACATTATTCATCAGGTGATTAACTGGTAAGAAGACTCATCACTAGTATCAGTAAAAGCCTGATGATTGTTCTATTATTATTCAACAGTATTTGGGTCTAATATGTGTCTTTATAACTGTTAATTTCATTGTAGATATGTGTAATGACAATAAAGGCATTCTATTCTATTCTATTCTATTCTATTCTATTGTGTTAAATTCATATTTATTGCAGGGGTTTTTCAACCAGAGGAAGAAGGAGAAGGTCTTATATTGAGATTGTGCCAGCTATTCTATAATTGGAGAAATAGAGTAATTAATCTGTTGGTGTAATTAATGGCATTAATAATATATGTTTACTTTTTAAAGGTGCATTGCCTACAGCCCTATTCCAGTCCAACTGAAGATAAATGATGGCTGAACTTCTTCTCTCTGACCTCTCAGTTTCACACCTGTTCAGTGGCACAGGAAATTAAAAGTCAGAGTGATTTGTCCTAATAATGCTTAATGAGAGCTAATAATAAAATGACTTAATCTCTGAGGGGGTTATATCTCGACAATATCACTGCAAGTCTGTGCACAGAGAAGCATTTTATAGCAAAACAGTGAACAGTGAATTTAATCACAAGGGAGCAGTAAAAAAAAAAATTAAAAAATAAGGAAAGGCCTTTGATAAATGTCTGGTAAAATCAAAAAAATGATCTGTGATTGTTCAAAGGAGGAAGTTAACACTGATTGAGGCTGTAACATATAGAAGAAAGAGAATTATTCAGGCTGAAGTAGAAAAATCTGAACCCTCTTTCTCCACTCTGAACTTTCTGAATATTAACTATTCCATTTGACACTACTTTTTCTGTCCCTCATGACGCCATGAAGAAAGTTCTTTCTATTATCAGGTTCAGCTTTGATTTTTTTTTTTTAATATTTCCAGTTTCCGTTTGATGCTCCCTCTCTTGCTGAAAGTGCTGTGTCACAGGGTGCAGGCTGGGCTGGATGTTGAATAGAAAACCTCAGATGGGCTCAGCTGCTCTATTATGGATTAGCCAGCAGCGACCCACACCTCTAACCCCCAATGAGCAGAGGGAACATTTTAGGACATGATGGTAAACTGCAAGAACAAACCTCTCTTTAGGTCTATCTATTGGACGTGTTTATTTGGAAAACTGTGTTACGGACATCTGTTTTCAGGGATTTTCCACATATGACAGAATAAAGATTCATTTAGTTTCTGACCTTTTCCTGCAAACATCTCAATAAATCAACATTGAAGGAAAGTATAAAAAATATCTGTGACATTGGTGTTATATTATGAGGACACTTCTGTGTTTTAAACTGAAGGTGATCACTCAAACGGAACTCAAATTGTCATGATGAAACCAAATTGCAAATCTGGTAACACTGTCAGAGGGTTTAACGCTGCAGTACAAGGTTACCATAAGGACACATCCCCGTAGGTTGAAGTTGTTTTGCTGCTCTACTGTGCCCTGCTTCACCCCTTCCAACATAATGAGTCCCGTGTGAATAGCGACCAAACATCATGTCTCCTTTAGTTCAGCAACTGTACTTTGACTATAGATCTCTGAAATATTTTCCAGAAACAGCTGATAAAAAAGCTGCAAATATATATATAAATGAATCAAAAAGGAGCAAAATCATCACAAAGATTTCAGTTCTATAGGCTGACTTGAGAAAAATATGAAGCTTTTCCCGAGTGGTCTGAAACGTCTTAGAGGCATGTGCATGTAACCATAAAAGCAAAAAGTTAGGAGGGTATGTGGAAGTTAGAAAACACATTACACTGTATTTCTCTGTGGAACACAACATTATGAACACAACATACTGTATTGGAAGTTTTGCTTAGTTTGTTGTATTTCATTTCTTTAAAAAAAAAAAAATTAATAAAAATATATATTTCTCTTAGTCAGCTTGAAACACAGTGAGGAAAATGTTGGAAGAAATACATTGTAGGATAGATGATGAGTCATAAAGAATTAAATAACAGTGTCATTTGAAAACACTGGTAGGGAAATATATGTATTTTTTTTTCTTTATCTTATCTTTTCTTCATTTTACCTGGGCCAGGAATTGACCCCAGATAATGGAATACTAGCCTGTTCCAAAGTGCTGGGAGATGAAGTTTCAGACATCCAACTAGATAAAATTAATTAGAACATCCATCAAACTCAGAAGTCATAGTTGCAAAGTGGGGCCAGATCATAGCCCCACCTCACCACAAATCACCAATGTGACGTCAACACAAAAATAGCATTGTACATAAGCATATCACATTTGTATTATTGTTTAGAGTATAGAAGGTGCAAGAAGGTTAACAGTCAGCCAATAGAGAGCTTAGATTGTAATTTCAAAACTCTATAAGGCTGTGATTACAGCGCAAGTTCCAAATGAAAAAAAAAAAAAATTACGATGTATAATTACCTCATCTGTCATTTCGTCTCTTTCATCTCATTTGTGTATGTGAGAATCCTGTGCTGTTGACAGTCAAAACGCCTCTTCACTAAAAAAGGAAATAGAGGCTTAGATGTGCAGCCCTCCATATTTGTTGTTTATACTCAACATGCATCGTCTGGAATGCTTTAAGAACTCCAGGTGGGATATATCCTGTCGCCCAGCACTTTGGAACAGGCCATTAGTCTTTGAGCCAAGTCGTATGAGCTCTACTGTGTGTGGACCACCAGGACGCCAGAGTTTAATCATGATTTAGTACAAAAGCAGCATCCAGGAATTGTTTGGTCATTCAGGATAAAAATGGGCTGAAGATCACCAGCTTTCAGCAAAAGTTAACATAGAATGTTCCTCAAAAAAGCCAATTTGGATATTTCAGCCTCTATAATGCACAACAGAATGAAAAGACTGATGAAATCTGTATGTATTTCACTGGGTAAAGTTTAACGCTCAAGTCTAAACTGAACACCATGAGCTCTGATCCTTCAGACAACATTTATCTGCAGCTGAATGAACCACACAGGCTTTAGGATTATAATACATTACATCCTCAAATGCCTTAGCTCTCCCTAAATGAATCTCTGGTGCATCCACTGCACAGACAAAAGCAGCCTACACAAGTACCAACACAGATGTCAGGTTCTTTATCCATCTAAATGTTTGTTCCCTGTTACTTCCTGCTATCTAAAAATACCCCTCCTCTTAACATTTTATCATTTCCTTGCTTAAGAAAGCTTAAGAAAGAGGTTTTGTTGGTGTGTTTTATCACTACTAGAGAATAATGAATCACACGGTGAAAGATTTCACCTAAATGGTGTGATGTGTTTTAATGTAGCATGTGTCATCTTTCTGGGAGCCTGACATTTCTAATATTAGTCTGTTTAGTGGTGAAATATATTCACTGTATAGGCAAGACAATGTTGCATGGATATTAACTTTTCTTTTTATAGCAGGGTTGTCAAATGTCTGCAAAAATTATACTGAAGATATTAACAGTCAAGGGTCATTTTAATTCAAGTTCCACATACAGACCAATGTGATCTCATGTTGAATAATAACATAATAACCTATAATGACTCCATTTTTTTTTCTTGGCATAAGGGGAAAATTTTATATTATAAATTACTATACATACTATAAATATAACTATAAATATGACCATAAATACTATAAATAATGACAATTCCAAATATTTTTGTCAGACAGACTAGCATATACAACTTAGAATTTTATACTTTTTAAACAATTGAACAGTTTTACATTAACTAGTGTGTGGTTTTATTCCTTCCCCCTTATATCCACTAATCCCCAGTTTTCTTAAAATGGGTTATGTTGTTTCTCAACCACTATACACTGTAAAATATATCAACAATTCACCAAGCCAATTACGGTTATTACATATATACATCAGCAAACTATCCTTTTAACAATAAAATGTGAATAACCTGAACTAATATGAACCACCTAAAATGTCTAAAGAAAATTAGGTGCAGTTTTGACAGTATTTTGCCTGTTACTAAATGCACGTTGCCTTTGTAAATAATAAATAATGCACATATATGACTGATCATTTGAGGCATAATATTTTTAAAATTTTAAAAAATTCAGTTCTTTCAGGTTATTCACATTCACTTTTTTGTTTAGATAGTGTGTATATGTCAATATTTTCATAAATTAATGTTAATTTTATGCATTAAAACAAAAATATTTGAGTTATCATTATATCATTATTCATAGGTTGTTATGCTTTTGTCTTATTAGTCCAGTCCATTTGAGATCAAAATTTTTATAGTCTCTGCAAGGAAAATATTATTGGATAATGTTTACTTGCAATTGAAAGACCACATTTACAAACTGAGAAAATTGTATCAAGAAAAAGGATTTCATTTCAGTGGTTGTGGATTGAACGTGTCGCAACGTTTACTCGACAAATCTAACCTTTACAACAATTCAAACCCTCTCCATTTTTAAACAACACATCCCACAGTTTTCATTTTCTGATTAGCAAGATAGACTTTCTGACTATTTTTTTTTTTTTTTTTTTTTTTTTTTTTTTTTGAATACCCACAATACTAACCCATTCATACTAAGGGAAGCTTAGACACAGGTCAAGAACAAGTATACAGCCTCCCCCTCTGTAAAGTGTTCCTCCCTCCTTTCTGCAGTCTGTCTGTCTGCCTGTCTGGCCCTGCTGGCTCTGTCTCATCTATTATTAGCACCAAAAAAAAAAAAAAAAAGTACTGTCGGTTTGGTTATGGAGGAGAACACTACGTCACACACAAGGCCCTACCTCCAAATGATTCAGCACTTTCTTCCAGTCAGAGGCCATTTTACTGAACTACCCAATTAAGTGTGTTTTCCACTTCACTGACTGGTCGTCTTAACTGCCCACTTAAATTAATTTGTCCCATATTCACCTTATTTCCTGGCTTTCACATGTGTTTATAGCTGGTATTTCACTTCAGACTGCTGTCTGAATTAACTGTGTCACTTTGAGAGTGGTCACTCCCTGAGGCTGTTTGAGCACAGCAGGATGTTAGCAACAGATTCCAAGGCAACAGCAGCAGCCCACAATTTAACACTTAATTTACAGGAACACAGCCTGAGAATTCCATAACCACCTGTTGTTTGGTTGTGAGAATGATTCATACCTATATTTATTATTTTATTTAATAAATGCTGAATGAGGTTAGATTTAAAGACCTTATGAAACCTTATTAACCTTAGACCTTATTAAGTTAACATTTACTATTTACTTATCAGTAGTATCAGTAGTGGAGTTCCTGGCACACTTGCTGCATCATAAAGAGCAAACAAATGTAAACAAATTATTACGTGATAAAATTATGTCAAATTTTTTGGGACAACCTGTATATATGGCCCCCAATGACCAACTGTTAAGTGGATGCAAAAAAAATCCCGGTAAAAACGAGGAGGGCTATCATGGAAGGACAAACCCTTGCATGGAATGTACCATCGGCAAATAGAGGAAATGGCTGATATACCAGTGGCTGGAAAAGGCTGGACTGAAGTACAGCATAGCAGCACTACTCATGGCAGCACAAGAACAAGCCTGAACACCAGACCAAAAGAGACTGAGGTCTACCACATCAGACAAGACCCCAGGTGTGGGCTGTGTAGAGGAGCCCCTGAGACAGTCCAGCACATCACAGCAGGTGTAAGATGCTCACAGGCAAGACATACATGGAGCAGCATAACCAGGTAGAGGACATAGTGTATAGGAATATCTGTACAGAGTATGGATTGAAGGTCCCAGGGTCCAGATGGGAGACCCCCCCCCCAAGATGGTGACGTCCAGTCAGCCTGACATAGTGGTGGTGGATAAACATCAGAAGACATTGGTGGTGATAGATGTAGCAATCCCCATTGATAGCAACATCAGAAAGAAAGAACATGAGAAGCTGGAGAAATACCAGAGGCTGAAAGAGGAGATAGAGAAAATGTGGACTGTGAAGGCAACAGTGGTACCAGTAGTGATCAGGGCACTAGGGGCAGTGACCCCCCAAGCTGGGAGAATGGCTCCAGCAGATACCAGGAACAACATCAGAGATCTGAGTCCAAAAGAGTGAAGTGCAGAACTCTCAGGCTCCTGGTCCAATCTGTTCATATTAAGAGTCTGTACCTTTGGAAATGTGAAATACAGGAGAAAAAGTCATGTGATCAGTAGTTAAAGCATACACCAGTATTTTTACTCCCTATCACAGCTCAGGTTAATTGTCTGGTAATAATGTAGTAATAATGATGTAATGATGACACCAATAAGTGAGTTATTTTCTTGAGAGTTCTTGGACATAAAACCAGTATTTACCATGTGCATCCCTGATTCGTAATTCTTACATACAAACCTGTGCCGTGTGCTGCCCAAAAATATTGGATGTTTTTAGACTGTTCAACAAATCCAAAATTCTTCTTTTTAATCTCTGGCACTCTCTGTCCGTATTCAATCATGCTCAACGTTGCCAGACAATCTGCAGACTACATAAGAGAAATGGCTTAGATTCACAGATGCTGACAAATACGGGAAATTTACAGCCACCGTGGCCCCCTAGTCTTCAGCTGGATCCTCATTTCCAGCACCATCAGAGCCGCACACAGACACTTATCACCAGACAGAACATAAAACATTCTTCTTCCTCCACACAGTCTTCTTTATCCCTGAGGCTAGAAAAAGAATGGATTGCCTCTGTTACTGATTTCCACTAATACATGTTCCAACAAAACTATATTTGAACCCTACGCAATTGTTTCCAAATCCACAACATATTTGTAAATGATGTGTTTTTAACTTTGTGTGAAGATTGCAGACAAAAAAAAAAAGTAATGGATTTGAATTATAGCAGCGCTGTTTTGTTTCAATATATCATGCTTAGAGTATGACATATGAGGAATCTCTGTACATTCATTTCATTGGGATGGTAGCGTTAGCATGCTGTCAGTAGCTATAAATCTTAAAGTGATGCCTCAGAGTTTTCTGCAGGAGGCTATAGACTTAACAACCTCAGAATACCATCACGTTGACTCCGTGGTTGTAAAGAAACAGCCGGGTGAAGCCTAAAATAGAAAGGTGAGGTAGTCTTCAAGTTTGCTGTTTCGTAAGAGGGCTTTTACAGTGGAGTTTCACTGGATGCCTCTCACCACACCTTTTACTCAGCAGCATTGCAGGGGTATAAATCTTTGAAGAACTGCAACCTGCGTCACACATGCACATCCAACGTTGAGACCTGTCCCACCCAGTTGGTGAGCCTCGAGATATGCGCTAATCAGACACCCTCCACAGCTGCCCAGGGCTCAAGGACCATGGGAATCTGTGTGTGTGAAGCCAAGATGGGGGAGCACAGAGGTCAGCATACAGTACCGAGGCTGGTAATCCATCATATCTCTGTAAAACACCACTCCACTATGACCTTGGGAAGTTGTAGAAAAAATATATCCCCAAGAAAGATGTCAGGGTGACATTGCTTACATGTCCTGTTAGGAAGTTAAATATACATCTATGGTTTAATCAAAGCATCATAGTCATAAAATACAGTAGTTTCCCTCATGGGGGGACAGAGCCTTCTCTGTAGCCGCCCCAACCCTCTGGAACTCACTCCCCCCTAGCCTCAAAATTTGGACCGACCTGACCGTTTTCAAGACCCACCTCAAAACCCACCTCTTCCGTTCCACCTTCCATCCCCCATAGCCCCC
>JAPSES010054500.1:0-11637 GCA_029822895.1 Maxillicosta whitleyi | reverse complement strand
GGACAGTATTATCCACGGTGTCCACAGGTTGGACAACTATGGACAGTATTATCCACTGTGTCCACAGGTTGGACAGGACCAGATGTTGGACATGGTTGGAGTCAACATGATTAGTTCAACAAAAGTTGTGTTGATGGAATTTAGTTAAGAAGAAAAGTATTTGTGTGTCAGTGTTTGTACAAATATTGGTGTTAGTGTGGACATGAGTCTTGTCCACATGCTGTCAAAAGACTCGTGTGATTCATGTTTCAGATTCATGTTGTTTCTGAATGAAATTAGTTTGGTTTTGGAAGAAGAGGATTCACACATGGAGCTCCACCATCTTTTGCTTTAATAGACATGATCCCCACACCGTGTCAGTGTAGTTTCATACGTGTTCTTTCACATGTGTAGTTTTATTCCTTCTGTCGAGTCCTGGTTCCTTCAGAAACATTTCACCTGCAGATGAAGGCGTCACAAACTAAACCAATTAAAGACAGAACAAAGAAGCAGAAACAATCAAACCAAGACGTCCACACCAACTCAGAGTCACATTTAACTGAACTGTTGTTAAATTACAAACACAAAAACAAGCTCATGTCCAGTCACGAGAGGCTTCAGGCCCCGCCCACCTGTCCTGTCCACTCATGGGGCTGATGGGTAAGTCCTACCAGTGGTGGTTCTTGGACAGGTAAGCAATGAGAGCCACAGCCACGCCCACGTAGATCCCAGTTCCGATGGTGATTGACAGTACGGCCAAGAAGAGGGCCCGCCTTGAACTGGAGCTGGCCAGGTGGAAGTCACCTTTGGACACTGCCTTATTGGTCTGAAGGAGGAGGGGGCGGAGACAGAAGAGGGGCGGGGATAGGAGAAGGTTTAGATAAGCATTTGCCTCCTGAGTTTCCCATCGATGCTTTTCTTTTAAATAAAGCTTAAAATGAGCTTTTCTCTGTTTGAGGAAAACTTTAAATATCTTCACAGTAATAGATTCATTTCATTACATGAACAGACGGTTGAATCTGGTGTTTTTCTGGTCTGAATGATCTGAATGTTCAAAATGTTCTGTTCGTTCTGAATGTTTTGGATGTTCTGGACGTTCTGGACACAGATCCATCACAGACTGAACAGATACAACAGCAGAAGCAAAAATGAGATTAAAAAGCAAAGACCAAACTGCTCTTTAATCGGGTTTGGATGATGTTGATGAGATCAGGAAGCAGAAAATCCATCTACACTCTGATCCGATTCAGGAGCGTAACCTCGGAAAGACGAACAGATTCATGATACTTAGGTTATGACTGCGGTTTTACTGATATGATGAAAAATTGGTGATGAAAGTCATTCACAGCTTTAAACAACACTTCAACAAATCTAACACAACATCTAAACAACATGTAAACAACAGATGGATGACGGATGCTTTCTGTTCTCCATCATGTGACCAGTATCAGAGCTGCGTTGTGATTGGCTGCTCTGATTGGCTGTTGGTGTCCTCTTGTGTTTGTCCGCATGTTGTGTGATTGATCAGTACACTCTAATCAATCCTGATCTTCAGCCTCTAAATGAAGCAAAATCTGGAAATGTTATTAAGGAGCTCGTCTTCAGGAAACGACTCCACTCAAATTGAATTACACACCAATCAGATGCAGGGGGCAGGGCCTCCTCTGATTGGTTCAGTCTAGGACAGTGAGGAGCTTCTACACTCTCTCAATCATGAAAATCTAATAATGTGAGCAGAGCAGCTACACAAAACCAGTGTGTTAGCATCGGAGCTGATGATTGGCCCCAGAACTAAAACATAAACCCAAACCCAGACCCTGGGACCCAGACCCTGACCCAGACCACTGACTCGGACCCAGACAAAGATTTCATCTTTAAAGTGGTTTTGGCTGTGTCATACACATTATATAAAGTCAGGTTAGTCTAACTTCCTGACCTCAGTGGATTGACTCCCATGGTTCTCACCTCATGCGACAGGTAGAAGGCGGCGATGCCGAGTGGCCAGAAGCAGCAGAGCATGGAGAAGACACTGAGGCCCAGGTGGTCTCTGGGAGGCATCAGCAGGAAGGCGTCCTCACTCTCTGATTCACTGGAGTAGTCGCTCTGACACAAACAACAAACAACAAACACAAATGTAAACACAAACAAATGGACTCCAAAGGGTTAATGTCCTTCTTCATAGTGTTGACATGCTCTACCTTCATATTCTGACCAATCAAACCCTGTTGCTGGGTAGAAAAGGCCAATCAGAGCTGTAGAGAATTCTAAACATTGTCACCTTGTTGCAGCTGAGAACCACTGCCGTTGCCATGGTTACAGAGTTTCACATTAAAATCAGTTAAAGGTTGGATTTCATATAAGAAAGATGTTGGACAGCAACTCCCAGGATGCATTTCTTTAACATACATCCAATCAGAGCACTTCAACATCTCCTGTTTCTGTGTGGGATCCGTTTGAGGCATCTTCTCCATGGCAACTGCAGCATATTTTGTTTGGTTTGGTTTTGTTTGATTTTAGTGTTCATTAACTCTTATTATCCTGGATTAAATAATTGCTGGTGAAATGCATCCTGGGAGTCATAATTTGTACCTTTGATGTTTTAATGATAAAACCAGATGTTTAGTGACCGATGTGTTCATCGTCAACAGATTTGGTTCTGTTTTCACTGATTCAGACAAAGACATTTTACCTGAATACAGATGAATATATCTGTGTTAAAGCTGCTCTGAGGGTAATGCTGACCCTGATGGATTAAATCACAGCTAATCGTCAAAACCGATTGGCTATTACTCCTCCAACAGTGATAATATGAGCTGCAGATAATGCACTGCTGGAACCAGAGTCTGGAACCAGAGTCCAGACCCGCAGTCTAAACCCACAGTCCAGACCCACAGTCTAAACCCACAGTCCAGACCCACAGTCTAAACCCACAGTCCAGACCCGCAGTCTAAACCCACAGTCCAGACCCAAAGTCCAAACCCACAGTCCAGACCCAAAGTCCAAACCCACAGTCCAGACCCACAGTCCAAACCCACAGTCCAGACCCAAAGTCCAAACCCACAGTCCAGACCCACAGTCCAAACCCACAGTCCAAACCCAAAGTCCAAACCCACAGTCCAGACCCACAGTCCAGACAAACAGTCCAGACCCACAGTCTAAACCCACAGTCCAAACCCAAAGTCCAAACCCACAGTCCAAACCCACAGTCCAGACCCACAGTCTAACCCCACAGTCCAGACCCAAAGTCCAAACCCACAGTCCAAACCCAAAGTCCAGACCCACAGTCCAGACCCACAGTTCAAACCCACAGTCTAAACCCACAGTCCAGACCCACAGTCCAGACCCACAGTCCAAACCCACAGTCCAAACCCACAGTCCAGACCCACAGTCCAAACCCACAGTCCAGACCCACAGTCCAGACCCACAGTCTAAACCCACAGTCCAAACCTGGAATGCTTTTCAGGTGAACTTTGTGAACTATCTGTGACTCACCTCCAACTCCTGGAACTCATCATCATCATCAATGTCATGCGACAGTGTCTGGATCTTCACGTCGTCCTCGCTGAAGTCCATAAACTTTCCGTCGGTGAACAGCATCGCCTCCTTGCTGTTGGCGGTGGAGGAGGCAAAGTTCGGAGCCAAGCCCTCTATGAAGGTGGTCTCACAGCAGTCACTGAGCGCTGCCTCACCCCACACCTTTAGGATGCCATCCGAACACAGCAGGAAGCGCGGTGAGGACATCTGATGGGGGAGGAGGGCGCTGGGGTTCAGGAGCTGGGGGGCACCACCTCCCCGCTCCTGACAGTAGGAGGAGTCCACAGGGATCAGGACCTGGGCCTGGTAATGAGGACCTTCCTGAGGTTCTGGACATTGGCTGTGCGTGTCGATGAGGCCATTTGGTCTGCAGCATCCTAGACCTGGTCCTCCTGGACATCTTGGACCTAGTCCTCCTGAAAATCCTAGACCTGATCCTCCTGGAAATCCTGGACCTAGTCCTCCTGGAAATCCTGGACCTGGTCCTCCTGGAAATCCTGGACCTAGTCTTCCTGGAAATCCTGGACCTAGTCCTCCTGGAAATCCTGGACCTGGTCCTCCTGAACCTCTTGTACCTGTTCCTCCTGGTCCTTCTGGTCTCCCAGAAAATGAGTCCAGATCTGAGGACGGTTCAGAGTCCTCTCCTCCTCCTTCCATCCCCCCTCAGAGATGTGTGTCAGAGGTCAGAGGTCAGGGGTCACACATGGCAGGATGAACTCTCCTACAAAGCAGCAGGTGAACAGGTCCATTAGAGGCTTCAAACAGGATCAATACAGATGAAACCAAACCAAACTGGACACAGAGTTAAAGACCATCACTCTGTTTTAGACCCTCTTTCAACCACAGGGTCTGGATTTAGTTCCTGCTTTTTCTTTTCATCGATGTCATTAATGTTTTCAGTTCTGTAAAAACTGTGACTTTAAGGCTGAGCATCTGTTTCTGGTTCTAGATCTGGATACGATGACCCCAGTTTAATACAGACTGATCCAGTTGGATTTGGCTCAGTTTTAATTTGATTCTTTTTTAGCTGATTCAGTTCAGTTTTACCTGGTTCAGTTTGACCCAGTTCAGTTTGTTTTGATTCAGTTCAGTGTGACGTGGTGGGGTTTCACTCAGTTCTGTTTTTATATGGTCAGACTGATTCGGTTCCGTTCAACTCAGCTCTGTTTACTCTGGTTCAGTTTGATTCGGTTCGGTTTGATTTCAGTTTCGGTTCTGGTGTTTCTGGTTTCTCTAACGCTGTCGGATTGGGATTGGGATTCCGATTCCGGGTCTGGTTCTAGTTTCATCTCTGTAGAAGTGAGTTTAATGTGACAGAATTATGTGTTGTGTTCAAGTGTCACAGCTCAGTTTATTGGAAAACAGATGACATTATTCCAACAGACAACGTCCTGTCAGTCTGTCCTTCTGAACAGAAATCCAGGCTCTGCTGGTTCAACATGGCACTGAGGGGTTGCCTTCAAAGGATCAAATATTTTATTCAAGCTGAGTTTAGGGTTAACAAATACACGATGAACAATAACAAGTATCACACTAATACAGAACATGAACTGCTTTTACACCATGGTATTGTACAGACTGCACCTGAACACACCAGTCTTGTACAGATGATGGCGTCCAGAGCCGTGTGGTCTCATCATTGACTGAATGTTGTATGATGTGTTTCAATGTTGACCACCTTGGACCATGTCAGTCCACCTCAGACCACCACAGACTCCCTCAGACCACATTAGACCTCTATAGACCACCTTAGACCACCTCAGCTCACCAGATCACCACTGACCCCCTCAGTCCCCCTTTGTCCCTCTGAGACCGCCTCAGACCACCACCTCAGACCACTTCAGTCCATCTAAGACCACCGCAGACCCCCTCAGACCACCTCAGACCACCTCAAATCTCAGTCCACCTCAGACCTGTCAGACCAAAACAGACCACCTGAGACCCCCTCAAACCACGTAAGACTCCTTCAGACCCTCTCAGTCTGCCTCAAACCATCACAGACCCTTCAGATCAGTGAATCTGGTAAACAACACCCACCTCCTGAGCTGAGGTATCAGACCCAGTGTATGTCCACTGTCCATCGTCTTGGGCTCCACTCGTCGTCTCCTCCTCTGAGCCCTGGGAGTCGGATGGAAGGAGAAGCAGGAGATCGACTGATCGGAGGACAGTGGTCCTGCAGAGATGGAGAGGAGGAGGAGGAGGAGGAGGAGGAGGAGGCGGCGTGTGCTGAATACAGACGAGCTGAGTGCTGGTGAAGCAGCGTCTGCTCCTCATGGTCTTAAAGCCCTTCGTATTATCTCCTCCATCATCCCCTCAGCTGAAGCACGTCCAAACCACTGCACGTGACCTCTGACCTCATGCTTTACTCTGGTCCACAGATCTGAAACAGATTTAGAGATTAATTCCTACCGTTTCAGGATCATCATTGTCATTATTGTGTTTTAACAATTGTTTTTCAGCCGATATGACGCGAGACAACACGAGACAAAAACACTGATCAAACTAATATAAATAAAATAATAAATCCTCCTCAGGACCTGAACTGAGTCCGGAAACTCAGACTAAACCAGAGGTATAATCTGGATCTGACCTGGCCACGCATAATGTTTTTATGTGTCCTGTACGTCACATGGTCTCAGACTCAGGGACTGAACTCTGACCTCGGCTGGAGATGGACCCGAAGACCCCATTCTCCTGGTTTGGTAAAGTTTCCTGGTGGGTACTGACAGACTCATGCTTAACGCACTAGATTTTAATAACATTTCAGGCTTGGTTTAATCCTCAGCAACTCAGACCCAGTCTAACACTCAACACAGTTTGACCTTCAGATCAGAGACCTAGACCTGGTTTAACCCTTAGACACCTAGACAAGTTCCACAGAACTTGATTTATTAAATGCTGGCCATCACTGTCAGGGCAAGGTGTGATGTTTGACTGGATGTGTGTATATTGGATGTATGTGTATTGTCTTGTGTTCTCTTATTTATTTTTAATTTATTGTTGTCTGATGGAGACTGGGCTGTAAACTAAATTGCTCATTGATGGGACAAATAAAGTAATCTTGAACTTGAACCTGGTTTTACCCTGAATTAATACTTTTTTTTTTTTTGGTGTTTTGCACTTTTTAAACCAGACAGAACCTCTAATTTATTCTTTTATTGTTTAGAAAGTCAAATGTTTCCAGATGAATTACTGTCCAGTGATAAATGTCACTATTAATAGGTTCATGTCTAATAAAACTCAGCTCAGTAAATTTAGAAACAGAAACTAAAAATGTGATAAACAAACACTTGAACTAAAGGTTTTCAGTTCTGGTTTTTGTCTCAGTGTATTTTTAGTCCAAAGCAGCAGATGATGTTATTATTTGATGTCACAATTCAGACTCAGATACAAATTTAGTAAAACAGCAGCTTTTATTTAAAGGAGCTGAACAGCACAGAATGAGACCAATTCAAACAACAGGGAAGATCAGTCCAGAAATAAAGACAAGAAGAAAGAGAAACATTGGGTTAAAGGAGATTCAGTTTGAACAATAAAAAAAAGAACCAACATTTGGCACCTGAACACATCATGTCTGTACAATCCACCTCAGTCTGGATTTAGAAAACCAGCTAAGGAACCAACACCATCAGAACCAACACAAACCTCATAAATATAACATTTACTTAATGAACTCTATTCTCCAGACTCTTTAAGGGTTATGGGTTACATCTGTGTTCAGGACTAGGATCAGGTTCAAAATTTCACCTCAAAACTCAGTAAAGTTAATAAATAATGAATCAAATGCATCCACAGGTAGACGGACCTGAACCAGAACCAGGATCAGATCGCAGTCCATTACTGTGAAACAAGGCAACCATAATGGACCATCAGGACCTGGAGCTGGGTCAACAGAGGAGCTGCGGTTCTTAACCAGTGTTCTAAATATATATTGAAACTTTTACGTTATATTTATCTCATTGAGTCTTGTTTTTGTCGTCTACATCTGACATTTCTCCTCTGCAGGGAAATGAATTCAATCTTCATATTCTGACCCAATAGAGTCCAAACTTCACCCCATCAAACCCCACCTCTTCTGTGTTCCACAGCTTCAGTAATAACCTGAACAGAGAATAATTAATGGATCCTGAGTAAAATGTCTCCATTTAAAATAGAATTTTACAAATGAAGAAACTGACACAGTGGTTTAACTTAAGATAAACACGTCACACATTGTGTTTCTGAAATTACATCCATTGGGCTCACCCCAGCGGGACGGGACTTCGCCGTTCTAAAGACAGATCCATGGGCTGTTTCGGGCCCTGACCCTTGGTACTAAAAGCCATGAAGACTTCCTGGTCTCACCGTAGATTCACCGGTGTGTGTTTTACAACTGCTTCACTGCATTAAACGTCTATGTCACATGTTTCCATGACATACTTGGTACCGAAAGGTGTGCCCGCCATGCTTGGCCATTGCCATGGTAACATTACTTTATTTATAGAATTTATGAATGACAGGACGGATATGACCCAGAGTCAAACTCAAATAATGGACTACATATTTACCGGAACCAAACTTGAACTCTGAGCCTGAAAACACGGATGAAAACATACATGTTTGTTTAGATTTAATCTTGTGCCATGTGGTAATCATTAAAGTGGGCAGACACTTGATGACATGATCATCGAAACACCTAAAGAAACACAGATCCAAAATGGCCGACATGCTGACGTGTATCCCAGTCACTGATACGGCACTGACGTGTTAAAGAACATGACGGTCCTCAGTGTGAGTCCAGATCCATCTACAGACCAGGACCAGTTTCAGGTTCAGGACCAAGACCAGTTTCAGGTTCAGTCAGTTGAGTGGTCAGGTGATGTCCATTGTTAAGGTTCTTCACCTGTTCCTTCTTCAGTAAAAAGACCAGAACCTAAAAAACAAACTGCTTCTGATGACCCACTTTTGGTTTTCAGTGGGAAATCTGCCCCTTCACCACTAGATGGCACTAAAAACACACACTGCTCCAACCCACTCTGACACCTTTTCAAAGAAATTCATCTTCACTCAGGCATTGTATGAAGAAACACAGATCTGGATCAGATAAACCAGCTCCTCACAGGGGTCAAAGGTCGGGGTTGTGAGGTTGACCAGAGTGAGAACATCTACAATCTGTTGATGGAGCTGATGAAGATCTCACTTTACACTTAAGGCTTGTTTGTGTTTGAACTCAAACCTGCAAATCAAACCTAAGTCTGTTTGGTCCTGATTGACTGTTTTTATTCCTAATTGGTCCGAACTGATCTAGGCCATGGGGAACCAGTCTGAATGGGACCGGGGCCGAATGGACAGCTCTAAACCCCTCCACACCAGCAGGAATGGACCTGGTTGACCTTAACGCTGAGCTCTGTGACCCGATGCTGATCAGACACAAACTGGACTGGGCGTGGTACAGACCTCGGTCACATGACCTACATCAGTAACACATTAACATGAAGGAAATAAAACACCGTAAAACCAAACAGGAAGTTGTGGAGGTTAATTAAAGTGATAGGTTTCAGGACACAGTGAACATCTGAGCTGAACATCGCCATCATCAGGAAGTTGAGGTGTGGATGGATCGTCACCAGTGACAGCGAATCTCCTGCTGCATTTGGTTTCATGTTAAAGATGAGCGCGGCTTGGCAGATCCTCTTTACACCTTTTGCAGATCAAGTTTAGCGATATATGGCGAACGGAATGAACCCAGGTACAGATTCCCGTCATGTTCGTGGACCTCACTGACGTAGGCCGCCACCAGGCCATTGGGGTCGTGGAAGCTCCGTGTGCAGACGCCACCGTCGTGGAGCTCAGCCACAAGACTGTACCGTGGAACAAACTTCATCAGGACCTCCTGACTGAAGATCTGTAGAAGGACACTGAAAGGTTACATCCCACAAACCCTTGGACAACATTTGAAAAGAACCAGACGTAACAAAGGATAAGATATGAACAGAACACAGGATCCAGATCCAGGGTGGAGATCCACATGAACCACATTAAAAAGCTCAACTGATGCTGGATCATCTGCAGATAGTGGATCTGCTCTGTTTGATGAACCAGACTTTAACTGTTTTTCAGTGTGAGGTTTAACCTGATCAAACATGGACTTAAATGAAGGGCATGGACCAAGACCTGGGTCACACAGACCTCCATAAGGCTTTAATCAGGAGATCCTCATGTCACTGCTTAAAAATGTTATTTTACTGGATGAAAGTGAAGAATAAAACATTTCAGAAGCAATGACTTTTTATTCGCATGCTCAGTTAAAACCAGAGGGAACATGTGGTCCAGGTCTAAAGTCTGGACTTGTGGAGATGAGGAGGAAATGAAAGAATCCTACGATCCAGACCAGAGGCTCAGTTCGGAGACTGAAACTAAAATCTGACTCAGGTTTTGACAATGAAGATCAGATCAGATTGTACTGAATGAAAAACCGCTGGGCCAGTGTGATCCAAACTGTCATGTGACCTCCAGACCCTGTGCTACGTAATGTTTCAGGATCTGGATCCTGTTGAACCCTGGACCCTGTGTCTCCCTTTACCTTAAAGATGAGTTTCTTGATCCAGGGTCTGTGGGACAGAAAGTCCAACATGGAGAAGCCGGGGTTGGGTCTGACAGCGGACATGGCGATCCAGTAACCTCCACTGGAGCTGGGTCGGATGTTGTCGGGAAAACCGGGAAGGTTGTCCACGAACGTGTCCATCCCACCTTTATTTAAACCAGCCACGTGGACCCTGACAAGGACAAAGGTTACAGGTCACATGAAAGCATGATGAAAACCATTACATTTTCAGATAAACCAGCAGGAAACAACGTCAAAGAAGTGTCTGAACATCCTGAACCTAGAAGAACCTAGAACACCTGAGGATGGCCTATGTGTCTTCTGTGTAGAAGAAGTGTGCACACCTAGTACGCAGACACAGTGTACAGGTAACCAGCTGTTGTCAGGTTCCACAGGGTTCAGTCCTGGATCCTAAACTATTTACACTGTACATCAATGATCTGATTGCTCTTATTCATTGATCAGACACATTTATCAAATTGGAAACAACTCCTGACCTCAGTAGAAAATTAAATGACCGCCTTAAAAAGATGATTTGACATAAAGAAGTTATAAGTGGATTTACATAAAACTAAGTTTATAATTTTTGGAAAATTAAAATGAATAATCAATCACATATTATGTTGGAAACAACATAATGTCAAAATAAAACTGTCTAAAACTACTACAATATTATGCCGAATGAATCCAAGGTTTATTGAATCCATACGTGACCTTTAAGTCATTTTAAACCAACCTTAACCTGAATCCGAAAGACACTGAGAACAGTTGAACATGGATCAGATCACTGCACAAATATACTATTATTCATTTACGTTAACATTTCATGACTTGGTTGACTTTAAAACTACACAAATAATAAACACAAGACAAAATAATTTACATCCAAACACTGTAAGAGTTAGAAAAGTAGATGTATATCTGTTAAAAATTTGTAAATTACTATAAAATATCTAGTAAAAGGTGTTGAACTGATAATTGGTCAGAGTGTTTGGAAGGTTAGAAATGACTTAACCTCTGCATATTTTCAGTATTATGAGGTTGACGTGTGATTGTGTCATCTGTAACATCAGATCTACGTCCAGTCAACAGCTGTAACTTCATTCAACTCTGAGTAGACGTTAGTCACATGGAAAACGACGGTTGTTTCTGGGCCTAACAGTCGTTCTTTCTGATGTAACAGATGGATGTGGTTTTGATGTTTTAACATCCTCAAGTCTTTCAACACATAGAAAAAGTTCATTTCTTGACAAGGCTTTTATTGTGAAAGTGTTTCCTTCCTGTTTCTACAGAGATCAGACAATAGCAGGACATTTCTTTATTCCTGTCCAGGACACACGGGGCCTTCAGGTAATCGTCATGAATCTGGAACAGATTTGATCCATGACTTTGATTTAACTTATGTGTAGGAGCAGATGAACGGCAAATCCAACGTCTTCATTTAGTCACAGTTGGTATTAGTTCAATGATTTGAAGGAAACTCATACTGTGAATATTATATAACACATCAATTAACAAATATACAAAAATGGGGTAAAATA
>JAPSES010054469.1:0-11641 GCA_029822895.1 Maxillicosta whitleyi | reverse complement strand
AGCAAACAGGTGGTAGGAAACATTGTCAAACTCCTGGATCAACTTCCCTAAGGGAAGTATATAAAGTAGGAACAGAATCATTCTTAATTGGTCTAGAGTGAGTCACTAGTAACAATATTGAAAAATGAGAAACAAATAAGAGAAAATCACCATAACTGGTGCCAAAAAGAAAAGCAATATCAGTTATCTGGAATTATTTCCATCTCAGGATAAAACAAATTGCATTGTTGCTTTTTGCAATATTGTGCAGCCCTATGTAGTAGGTATGGTGATGTTTCTGTAATCACATGTTAAAAAATGTGCTCTTAATTACAAGATAGAGTTAAATTACTGTGTATAACTAAGCTAAAGGTGACAAAAGTCAAAGCAAAAGCACAAAAAATTCAGGTTGATGTTGTCACATACAGACACACATATGCATCCAGTGAGAGTTGACAATATATCATCTCCAAATGAAAAAAAAATAAATAAATTGCATGAAGCCACTTTGTGAAGGTCAAGCAGATCCAACATTTTACACGACCATAACTCAAAGATATAGAGTTTAGTGTAGGAGAGTGGCAGCTCTGTCATTACAGGGAGAGAAGATAGGTTTACCTTGCTCTTCCCCATCTTTATCCTTTCAATAACACACAGAGCATCTCTGTGAGTTTACGTGGCAGCCTACAGGTGTTAGGTCACTCATAACACTACACTACATGCACATCAATACAGAATGCTTGTGTGTAAATGTATGGCAGATTAAGCTATTTTTAGCAAATATCCATGAAGTTTGCGTGCTAACACCTTTGCATTTGAGGTTATTGTTTCCATTTGTATACCACCTTCAGCTCAATATTGTTTTTTTCACTTAAATTTTTATGGAAATTTTTCAAACAGATAACAGCAAAACCTATTTTTTTTTTATTTTTTTTTTAAAAGGTCTTACTTGGGTAAACAACATTACAATCATGTTAGTCCATCTTTCCATTCCGGCTTCTATGATCAGTTCATTTATTTCATCTTCCATCCATCTGTGCCTCTCATCGTCACAATGAGCTCAATATTTCAATTTTGTCGGTGTAAAACGGAGGAATGTAGTGAGCCACAAAAACAGGAATGTTACTTGAGTCCAGTTATGGTTGCATTTTACTACTTTATTATAAATCAACACTCATGTTAGCTATGACAACATTAGCTTCTGATGATTATTAAAGGTGAATATGCACAAAATTAAATGGATTGGTTCTTAGTCTTGTAATATAATTATAGATTTTCCCTAAGGAGACTAATAGGTTAATTTACAGGATTACAGGTGCTTTATATGCTATTTTATGCATATAACAACAAACATCTTTCTGAATTACAGTTATTGTTTTGTGCACTTTGGTCTTGAAAAGCATATTCCATTAAACAGACATTTTGACATGATTTACACATAAAGAGTATTTATACCATGTGCATCTTCCATGTGCAGTGATCCAAAAAATATCTGATGATTATGGTAAAGATTAACCAAAGACAACATAACATTGACTGCATTTTCATTGTGGAGGTCTTGCACCTGTTACAGCACTGCATGCATTTGAAATCTGTCCTGGTTAATGTCTCAATTCATGCCCTTTCCTGCAAATTGCCATCATTAGTGTCCAAATGAACCCCTTTTCACACAAAGCAATAAAGACTGATGCTTCTAGAATATCCTAACATATAAATAACCGAACCCTCATACATTTTTACAACATTATGCGCATCAATATTATGTTTATGCACCAAAAAGCTGCCAATTGATCTACCTTTGGAAGAGTCATGATTTGATTTTAATGCTTTCTCATTTCTAGATTGATCTCATCTACCTGCAGGAAAGCCACACCAGCGCAAGAGCAATATTTACTGCCACGGTTGAAATGCTGCATCTCGTAGTTGAAATTAAATACAGGGGCCATATGCCTTTAAAGTTATCTTTAAATTCATATGGATTGTACAACATTATACATATGTGGACACTGCGATACACAAGACTGCTGCTGCATGTAGTGGTCCACATCAGATCGATTAGGGTGCATTGGTGTAGATCTGTTTTGCATTTGCATGTGTACTCCTAACTCACTACTGGGGCTGAATTTTACATTAATAGCATATTGACGTATTATAAGCTTACGACACATGAGGTAAATTTCAAATGTGATGGAGTAGAAAGAAAATATTTATCTATTGTGTGACGGAACCCTCAGGCAAAACAACATGCTAGCAGGCTTGTGTGTGTCAGTATATAAGGCTTCATAAATATGTGCATTTGTTGGTTTGACACAATGGTGCAGCATTCTGACAAAAAGAACAAGACAGTGGCAATCAAGGTGTAGCCATAGGGTCCACTTCAGGCAACGGGTGAACAAACAACAAAACAAAACACAGGGAGAAACATAAAAATGAGATGTTGATATGTAGACTTGTGTGTTTATGAATGTGTATTTCTGATGTAAGGGTATGTAAATCTGTTTTGTGTGGGTGGAGAGGTTACAATTGGATTAAAGCTACAACCTGTACCACATGGAAAGAAATGTTCAATAACTACTTGTGCGAACAAATTGTGATATACCTTAAAAATGTGCAGTTATCCTGACTTATTCACAGCTTCTACAATATTAATTTCCATATAGAGGTTGGACTCCTGAGTGTTTCAGTGCTTCTCTTCAACTTTTCTTTATGCAGTAGTGTGCAATTTTAACCACTGTTAGCTTAAGAAATGAAAAATCCCCTCATATCAACGAATGATAGGTTCTCAGCAAACCCAAACTCTAACGCTGAAGCACATGCAAATATTAATTAGTGCACCTTTGTGGAGAAAGGACAAAAAAGTATATGAAGATAACACTCTATATCTGTGTTATAAAGATATTCATTCACAATCTTTGAACTTGATTGTCTTTATCCTGAAGACGCATGGTTTATGTTCGATTAATGATATATTTTACTGAAAAATACTTTTTATTGTTTTTTTTCTGTTTTTTTTTTTTTTTTAACATCCCTCATCCCCATCTCAGTAAATTACTATGGAGCATTAGAGTCATTCATGAAGGAGAAGATATTTTTTGATACGACGAGATTAAAGTGAACATGTCGTCTTTAAACTCGAAATTCCGAGAATAAAATTTAAATTTGATGTTGACTTTAATCTTTATGGGACATCAACTTTATTCTCGACATTTCCAAGTTTAATCTTGACATGTCGAGTTTAAAGTCGACATCCAATTTCAACTTTATTCTCGGAATTTTGAGTTTAATGTTGACATGTTGACTTTAATCTTGTCATTTCAAAAAAGATCTTCTCCTTCATGAATGACCCTAATGCTGCATCATAGTAAATTAATTGCTATAGGAAAATACCTGATTTTCACCGGAAAAATTCAAAATAGAGGCTAATATTAGAATAAATGAAAAAAAAAAAAAAAATCACTTCGGAACTGTTAAATATAGATGGAAAAAAACATTTATGATCTGACACAGATGTGGCACTGAGTCTTTATGGATAAATTTGGCATGAGATCCACTTCTTAGATGGGAGGGGATTGCAAATCATCATGTTATTAAAACAATAACAGCACTCTGACAATGTATCACTCTGCAAACACATGCTATAGCATTATTTATAGATTTTTATGCTATTATTTTATTGGTCCAGCCTGTTTGAAATCAAATTAGGCTATATGAGTTTGAAACCTCTGATTTAGAACAATACTTTGTTCACTCTCAAGTGTGTAGTCCACATTATCTAGCAGAATTTGCGTAATGTGTTGTTCTGCTGCTGGTGAAATAATGACAGTGTATTACTGTAAGTCCCTCAGCTGTGGGTCCAGCTTTAAGTCTGGGGTGCAATGAGTAGGATTTACACCCATCATTTATGCTAATGAGAAAACATTTTTGATTAATTATAAAATGCTTGTGGGTTAAATTAGGCCACTACTACAAAATACTGCAGCTGTGTGCAAGAATGTGGAAACTGGTGTTTACTCCATCTGGATGTTGTCAGTGTTGCAATAATGTCAGAATAATGTAAAAACATAGAATTTTATTGGATAAGCAACATAACAAAAATCTGTCCCATGCAATATAAGCTTAGAAAAATCAGAGGAGAGTAGAAGAAAATGTGAAGCTTGGATGTAACTTGCCTAAATGGAAGCATGAGATGATTCAGAGCGTGGATTTTTAATTCAAGAAAATGTCACATGATCACTTTAAGTTTTCTTAAGGACCCAGTGTGTTCTATGGCAGTTGTCAAATTATTTTTTCTCTCTATTTCAATGTTCTTATGTGATTTATAGCCATGTATTATATATTATCAGATTTTCAGTGAACATCATAATTTTCTTGTGTTTAATTTACTGATCATGTAGATGTTTATAAAAGCTCGGAGTAAAAATCAAAGTTTATTATATCAAAACAGAAAAAAAAAATCTCCCATTACCTGTCCATCCACTGTCATTGATCCAACTCCATGGGTTTTACTGATGAATCAGTGTTGAAGAAGATGACAATGTTTCCACGGATGGTACAGAGCATCTGAACATCCAAACGGGTCATATCTGATGACCATGAAAAGATGAATAACTGAATTTTACACCAATTATTTACATAGTTTGATAGAATTAATGGATCAACAGTTAAAATTAGAAGGTGGATGTTTGGGTCTTCACGGGTTAATATCTTCTTGCAGATATTTCCACATGAAAAAGTACAACAGCAGGTGAACTAACAGTGTAAAAAAATCAAAGGGATGTTGGCTTTGACAGTAGAAACAATCTGACAGTCTTTCACTGGTAAAATGCCGCTGACGTACCTTTGACCTTTGAGGAAACACTGTTTATAAAACATCTTGGCAGAAAAAAGGCAAACTATCTCTTGGGAGATCTGTAATCTGCCTGATGGAAAAACATCAACAACTCCATTCACATGTGAATAATGCCTTAATTCAATTTATGATGATATCTCTTGGGTTCCCAATGGTATTTGACAATGGGAACTATTTTCTGTCTTGAAGAATAACCATGATATTCAAAAGAGTTGACAGCTCCTTTAACTGCATTCATTGTTCCAGAGTAAATCTGTCAGATGCCATAATAATAAAAACAAAGTCAAGTAGTTTAGTGTGGGTTAGTTAATGTGTACCAGCTGGGAGGCAATGCTTTGTTGAAGCCCTGGGCATAACAGATTCTATCATTTAGAGGTTCAGCTCCAGTTCACAGCACAAGTGAACGCTGACAACTTTAGTCACTTTAAAAATAAAGCCTTGTTAAACTAAACGCTGAAGTTTAACCTCACTGCTGAACAGACGTGACAAACAAACCATTGTGGTGTGTGTAAAAGCAGTTAAAATGTACAAGAAGCTGTGTAATTTATAGGTGATCACACTGAGTGCTGCTCTGTTTGTCAACACTAATCTAAGAAAGCAAAAGGTGACAACTGTAACTGCACACAAACTGAAGAACCAGTGGGTGCTGTGGGCTAGAATTAAATACATTGGACATTTATAGCTTGTCTAAATTGCCTATATTCTGCATTGTATATGGCATTTCTTTCCATAAAGTGAGAGCGAATATTTTATTAGATAAGGTGCTGTTACAATTGAAGATACAAGAAGGAAGAATTATTACCTTCTACTGTTAAAGGCTCATTATTATTCAGGACAAACTACTTTTAAATACAAAAGCCTCTCGTGTTTCAGTGCACTTACTATATTATTTTGCAATATCAGCCCTTTCTGATGTTGTTCTATGTTGGAACCAAAGGTTTTCCCGTCGCCTAACACTTATCACTCCAAAGCCTGAGAATTCATTTGGGACCTTAAACGTTATCGACATCCAGGCAGAGTAATTTTGTCTTTGTGTGTTTTCTTTCTTCCCATTCTCTTCAGGAGATGATGTAACAGGGAAACTCTGGAGAGCAATGCGGTTCTGAAAAGGAGGCACAGACATGAGTCTGGAGTGACATCTGAGGAATATTCGGTGCTGTTGATTCTTTCAAAGCCTGGTGACAGTAAGATCTCTAATCAGAGCGACAGAGTACCCCAGGCGTGCACTCATACAGTAGAGGATCTGCAAAGACAGCCAGCGAATGCCAACTCCAATGTAAAACCACAAGAGCTGAAAAGGGATTGAGAGGAACTGCGGTGTGAAGGATGTGTGAAAATAGGTGGGGGAGGTTTGTGCAAGCTCTAAACAACAGCGGATGAGTTTCCTGAATGTTAAACAGATTATAGCTCTCAGCGGTAACTTACAGTATTCATTTTAATGAATGCATATTTATGTAGAAATATGAATAGTCATACGTTTACAAATCATATGCACCATGTAAGTATATATTGGTAGGTACACACACAATACAGGCTTTTATTTGTATGTAATATATGCACATACTAATTTATCTAAAGCAGTTATTTAGAAAAAGGGCCAAACATAACCGTTCCTCTTTAAAACACCACAGAAACAGCATAAATAAACAGCTACTTCTTTAAGCATATTTCATTAGCTGTGTTGAAAATGAAGCCTATCTTCTTCATTCTGAAAGATGCAACTGAGTAATGGTTTTCTAAGCTCATTAAAATCATAATAATCATAATGAAGACATTTTGATGATTAAATTCATTGTGTTAGTACTAATTGGTAGCTAATTGAGGGTTTTAACTTCATCAAAAGTGCCATCTATTACATTATCTTATGACTTTCTCTATTAATTACAAGGCATTCTTTAATTACATCAAAAGATAGATGAATCAATGTAGAAATTGAATTGACCACAAGGTATGTCCCACTGAAGTGATAATTGAAAGGACTATTTGGAAGGATTAGACTTGTTGCTACTATATAATGTCCTTCATAATCTGCGGACCGTGTTGGAAGATAGTTGTAAAATATTATCATAGATGCAGGTACAGGCCGAGGGAACTTTTATCTGCATTCTTTTTTCTTTTCTCCTTTCTTGTGTGAAGACATTAGTATGACCGCTATTGACAAAAACATTTAAAAATACTTTTGTCTTAAATTAAATCACTTGGCTGCCATCAGTTTTGTTTTGTCACAGGATGACCTTTCACCTGAGGTCATGACAAATAACTATTTAACTATTATTTATTTATTTATTTATTATTAATTAGTAATATATAATAACTAATTAATTAAAAAATAATTAGATTTCCTGTGACTTACTCAAGGTAAATACCAGTACTCCCAACTGGTATATGTAGTCTGTGTTTAAGGTTTCATTACTAATAAAGACATTACTATTAAACCATTAATACAAAAAAAAGTACATTCTTTATGCATCTGCTTTTCAGGGGCTCATTTCTGTACTCGCTCATTAAATCATTTAGACTAATACAATGCAAAATGTGTCAATTTAATGCATTTTGTGCTATCCTGTTTCTGGGCTAGTTAGTTAACCACAACGCAAAATGGGTTTGTACTGTTTGTGGGTTAGTTGGTTAAAATTCTGTGCTTGCTAAGGTCTGGGCAGAGGTCTGCATTAGAATGAGGATATGTTCTTGCAGTTTCATTTCAATTTATCTGTCATGTATTTCATTTGAAATATTATTTACACTTGAAAAAGAAGATTTTTAACGGAAGTTAAATTGCAGACAATGTGATTGCTGTCATTTTGCAAACAAAAACACATTTACAGTGTGAGGATTGATCCACTCACTGGGTTTTATTCTCTGCTTTGATTTATGGAGAGCTATAGATTACATAGTACAGCAGAGGACAGAGTGAGTGTGGCTTTGAGAGATGAATGAATGAATGAGAGGGGTGTGGGGGTGGAGCTAGTGACGCAGTGTGTGTGTGTGTATTTATGTATGTGTGTGTGGAATGATGTATAAGTGAGTGGATGAAGGAAGAGAGCAGAGTTCAGTTTTTCTACACAATCTGTTTGTCCTGTTGTTAGTGTGTTTACATCCAACAGTAACCGTTTAACCGAGTTCTGTTAATAAAGTCACCAGTGCAGAATAACTCGGGTCATCCTTAAACGTCCAGCTGGACCCATGACATATGTGTGTCAATAATCTATAATAATTCTTCATTCTATCCATAATGCTGACAGATAAACAGAAACAGAAGGTGTTCGTTTACACATATAGTTGCAAATAGCCAGCTAACGATGGTTTAACAAAAGCAACAAGCCCTGAAACAGATGAATTCATGTTGCATTCATTAAGCCTCTGAGTTCGCAGACCTATTGTTAACGCCCTATTTGCGATGAAGGATGCGCTAACGGGTGTGTTCACTATTTAACCCAGAGACAAGTTCTAGGTTTATTAGCCTCCTGTTGGAATACTATGAAAATAAAACTTGATACATTATAGGCATGTAAACCATTTAAAACAGAACGCACATATGTGATGTAAATATATTTTTGCAAGTATGATTATATTACTTTGGCATTCATATAATACTGTTAGGTAAACTAGACTAAACACAGGAGTCACACTGAATGTACAGAGCAGCAAAGTTCTGTTCTTTCCCATAGTCTGATGGGACCAGTAAACAATGACAGGAGGAAAAATATGTTTTTAATCCTGACGAGATCATGTCATAAATAACACATATGGTCTTATATGTAGGACTGAAATTCCAAACTATCAATGCAAGGGGGAAGTCATGTACCAGAACAGACTTACAATTACCAAAACCAACAACAAATCAATGCTATGTATCCACAGACGGTATCGCTAAAAATAATGTATAAAGCTCATTGTTTACTCGCATGGTATCATCAAGTTTTCCTATTGTTGTTTTAACAGCCAAAAAAAAACAAAAAAACAACAACACTGTGTCCTACAATTTTCACATAATCTTCCCGACTGCATTAGTCAATGATTTACATTATAGCTGCTAGTTTATCTCTGATTTAAGACAAAAACAGAAACGACTAAAACACCAAACACCTCTATTTTCCATTAGGTTTGTGTTGTCAGTAGCTGCACTAAAGATCTGTTTGGAAATGTCTGACTGTGATGATTTTTTTTTTTTTCTATATTTAATCATTGTGATTTCTCACCATTTATTGTAATATTATCTGCTGTATTTTATGTTTTCTTTAGTGAAAATTGTGTATGTTCCTATATTTAATTTACTAATCATGTGGATTTAAAAAAAGAAAAAAAAAGGCCCAGAGAAAAGTTGACAGTTATATCAAAAAAAAAAAGAGAAAACTGAAGAAAGTGGCTTTTCCAGCAAAATCTCTCATTAACTGCTCATAAACAAAATAAAATAAATAAATAAACATGTCTCCATCAATTGTTAATTATTAAACTCCTTGGGTTTTACTGGTGAAGCAATGTCGTAGAACATGACAGTGTTTCCATGGTAACTACAGAGCCTTTGGATATCTAAATGGGTCATATTTGATGACCATGAAAAAAATGACAAACTGTGAATGTGAACCAATTATTTACATGTACCAATAGAGTACGTGACCAACTGATATTAAACAGTTTAGATCAATAGATGATGGATGTTTGGGTCTTTGAGGGTTAAAGTCAGTTTGTTAAAGCAGCCTTTGACTTTCATTACAATTGTTTTTCAATTGTGTAAACCCCAGTGGTAGACTAATTATAGCTAATCCATTAGTCTTTCCGCGCTTATGCACAATCACTTCCCTCATGGAGAACAACTTCAAAGATGAACACAGTTCATTTGTTTAAACATAACAGACCGAAACATCACTCTGGCCTTTTTGGAAACGTTGTGAAGTGCATTGTGGGAAGTAAAAGCGTTTTCTCAAAGATTAGTCAAAAAAACGAGCCAAATCACTGCAATGCAAAATTATTCAGTCCACCAGGTTATTTTAAAGATGGAGTCTATTTTAGTGGATGGAGGTGATATTTGACTTACAAGGAGACAGCAAAATGGCTGCTCCGTGGATTCCTACAATGCACTTCATGACAACATTTCTAAAATGAGTGACATTTCAGGTTGTTATGTAAACAAGGAGACTGTGTTTATGATGGAATCATCTTTGAAACTGTTCACTGTGAGGGAAGTGATTCAGGTGCATAAGCACGGAAAGACTAATGGATTAGTTACCTCTGCCAAGGAGGTTATGTTTTTGCCGGTGTTTATTTGTTTGTTGGTTTGTTTGCTGGTTTGTGTACACCATAACTCGAAAAGTTAAGGATGGATTTTGATGAAATTTTCAGGATAGGTTGGTAATGGCAAGATCTGGAAGTGATTACTTTTTGGAGGTGATCCGGATCACCATCTGGATCCAGGAATTTTTTTAAAGGATTCTCTATTAGTTATTATTGACGCCATTGTAGCACTAACGAATGTCCACCAGATGGCAGTGGGAGTCCTGTTGTCTCATATAGTGTCTTCAAATGTGTGACCTGAACTGTGGTGCTTGGAGGAGGTTTGTGTTCTCCGAGTGCTTTTCTAGTTATAATTAGACTATCACCAGGGATTTACAAATTTGCAAAAAAAAAAAAAAAAAAAAATGTGATGAAAGTCATATGCTGCTTTAAAAGGGGAAAAAAAGTTCAAAGTGTCATAACAGGTATAACTGAAAGTGGAATTAAAAAAGTATTTTCTGCCATTGAATGTCACACATACAGTATTTTCTCTGAGATAAGGCCACCTGAGGCATAACAAAAGGGACAAGAGTTTGTTCATATTAATTTATGCTGCAGATATTTAAGCTAAAAGTTTAGGGAAAAACAAAGCAGTGCTATGTTTTGCCTGGCACATTTCCCCTTGACCTTAAATTTCTTTTTTTTTAATTAATTTTCCATGGTACCAGTCAACAAATACAAAAACAAATACACAGCTAATCCTCTTAAAATGAAAATGGCACTAAAAAGACAATTTTAGCTTCTGTTTTTTTTCCCAAAAGCATGAAAATGGATGAATAATAAGCCATGAGTAATTAATAATAAGACTAGTAATTGCTGTAATTTATTTTTTATTGTTAGATTATTACAGTCCACCCCCATCCATATTGATCGTCACATCCTCTGGTGTGTCAACAGGTGAGCCACAAATGAGGGGATTATGGGAAATCAGTGAAGCTTTATAAATTTCAGAACAAACAGACTTTAGAAAGAGTGATACAATACAACAATAACAAAAAAAAAAAAAAAAAACATCTCACTGTCACAAAATTTATTGTAATGGCAACTCATATAGAGTCAAAGAAAAAAATTATTAGATCATAAAAAGTCATCAAAAACAGTAGTTATGCAACTAGTAATGCACGTTCTAACGTCTGTGTGTATCATCTAAATAAAACATGGAATGTCTAAAAGCACTGTTTTTGTCAGTACAATGACATAGATATTGATGTAAGAACTGTAGTGATTTTGGGTTTTATCAAGAAATCATGGAAAATGGATAAATATCAGCTCTGAAATTAAACTATTATTAACTATTTGTCCAAACAAAGGTACCTTTAGTTGTACCAGGCATTAAAATGAACAAGAAATTTAAGAAAACAAGGGTGGTCTAATAATGTTATCTGCGACTATATTCTAAATACACACTGCTTCACCAAAAAAAAAAAAAAAAAAAAAAGTCACACATACAATATTTGACGTCACAATCTTTGGTTCTGATTCCAGGAGACATTCAGTGGATTTAACTGCACCAATAGTTCTGATCCTTCCATGGGTCAGTAC